>JADRCD010176956.1:0-20902 GCA_019843815.1 Montemys delectorum
TCTGGAGGCGGGACTTCCGGCATAACAGGAACTTGGAGAGAGGCGTGGCTATTAGCAGGAGGTTGGAGAGAGGTGTGGCTATTTGTGGCAAGGCAAGGTCTGACAGAACCAACCCTCAGCTGGAGGAGGTTCACATCTTACTAAGGTTGATTTTTATGGTTGATTTTTTATTCTCTAAATTTCAATATTTCTTCAACATATATTCACATTGTATGGATTTTTTTCTGTAGTAATGTGAACAAAGCTTCATTCAGACCACATAGGACATTGACAGCAGACCAAAGACATTATTTCATCCAAGTTTAGTGATAGTGGCATTACTGGACTTGCAGGAGTATAAGTGAAGTTACCAGAACACGGATGACTCAAAGGCTACTGGGTCATCAAAAAGTCACACCCAGCTTGGGTGACAAGTCCAAGAGCTAGATCCATAGAGCCTTCTGTAGAGCTTGCCACTGGCTCTGCAGGTTGGAGATTCTGCTTCTCCCAGCAATTGTGTACTGGTTTGTAACAGTGAGAGGTCTTGCAAATCCTGTGACTTTTGGAGCCTGGTGCAATTCATCTGTATCCTGAGTCTTATGAAACCCATCTTTCTTCTGGAAGGAAAGTTTCAATCTGGAAGAAATGGCTACCCAACACAAGGTAGAACACTATTGCTAGCCATTCAGCCATGCAATCCCACAGATATCAAAGGTAGTCCTAGAAGGTTCCCTTTTATATGTGATAGATCAGATGTACTTGGAAGGATGCTGTAGACATCTTCATACCCGTTGTACATGGAAAGGTGGAATGTGATCTCTATGATCCGATATACCTGCTAGCCCTTGAATAGAACGAGTGATGTTTCCCATAGAACCCGGTGCTTGTACCCTTAGTTCTACACGAAAAGAGAATAAAATATTTTATATGGCCTTGAACTCACTATCACTAAAGGTGTTTAAATGTGACACTCAGTGTCATGTAGGATGAAAGATGATTCATTTGGTTTAAACAATGGTCTCAAACTTTTCCTCTAATTTGAAACAATCATATACAACTCTCAACAGTGAGTGCAATAAAGTCTTTACTCATGATTTCATTAAATTTGTCCTTAGAATATTTGAACATGTTATTGCCAGATACTGTAAGGGTCTAGGCAAGATATTTGTGTGTGTGTGCATCTGTTGCCTTTGGAGACACTTCCCTTGTATAGGCAGCTTTAATTAGATTTGTCTGGAACACAAGGCATTGTTTTTGTTGAAGAGCAAGAGACAGGGGCTGGTGAGGGCATGGCGTTGCCCTTTAGCTTTCTGAAACACAATGATCCCAATGCTTAGGACTGTTTTCCTGCTGTTTTCTCAACAGTGGGATTCCGCAATAGCCTGATGGTCCTGGATCCTGGGACTGCTCCATCCACCTTCACAGGGAAGCATGGGACAGGGGGCTCAGTTTTGATACAAACAGATTTCGCAAAAAGATGCATCCAGCCTATGGAGGAATCAGTCTCATTATTGCTTGCTGTACAAACCATGAAATATGTATTATATTTTAGTTCTACAAGGAAATATATAATAGTTGGCATCATTTTCTAAAGAAATATAATTATAATATGTAAGTTAAAGTCTATTTACTCAATACAAAACTAGAAAAATGTCATGTTTAATGGCACATTGGATGGCCTTCTCAACTCCAAGCAGGAGTGTTCAAAAGCATCTGGTGATTAACAGTATATTAACTGTATATTAAAAAAATTAGCGGTATATAGAAGCATAGAAAAGGTGATGTTTTTTCTTTGAGCATTAATGCTAATGACTAGTAGGAGAGAGCTGAGGGTTTCTGAGTTATGCCTTGCTCCTTCATATTTATAACTTAAGATTCTTGGTTAATGCTGAGCCGTTTTGTGATATTCATACATTTATGGTAGCCAAGCAATATAAAAATGTGCTATATTTGTTAGCATATAAACAGAGCTGTCTATTTTTAAGAACAGACAGGCATGGTTGCCTCACTGTGTTTATTTGTGCAGGGGTGGGGATTTAACATTAAAGGCTAGTCATCATGAAGCCTTAAATCTGGCTTTGGTTATGTCTCTGGATTTATCTCTGACGCTGGACTCTCAAAGGAAGCATCCCACCTTAATGTCAGGTGTGAGCTGCACACAGGAGGTATGGACTAAGTAATTGAAGCTGCTTTTATGAAAAGCACTAAACAGCAGGAATAGAACAAAGAATCTTTCCTGAGAGGAGAAAGAAACAATGAAAACACAGTGAAAGTTTTGTTTAAAAAAAAAATGGAGGGCAAGCCATTGCAAGTAGAACCTTAAACAAGTGAGTGATGCCAGCACAGATGTAGCAGAGGGTTGCCATGTCTGCCAGATTGGCCTCAGTGGGAGAGGATGGGCTTAACCCTGAAGAGACTTGATATACCAGGATGAGAGGATATTGGGGGGGGGGGTCACCCTCCCAGAGATGAAGGGGGAATGGATGTAGGAACTCTGTGAAGGGAGCCCAGGAGGGGGGGCAGCATTTGGGATGTAAATAAATACATTAACTAAAAAAAAAATAAGAAAACATTTCAATAAATTTATAGGGTTTTAGCAATTTAAAATTGACTTTCCCTTGATATACTATAGATTGTCTTAGAAATTTTGGTTAATTTCTGTCCTGGTGAGGAAATTAATAATGATGTAGCCAGGGCGAGAGAGATAGCTCAGTGGTTAAGAGAACTGACTGCTCTTCCGAAGGTCCTGAGTTCAAATTCCAGCAACCACATGGTGGCTCACAACCACCTGTAACGAGATCTAACACCCTCTTCTGGAGTGTCTGAGGTAACTAAAGTGTATTTACATATAATAAATAAATAAATAAATCTTTAAAAATAATGATGAAACCAATCTTCTCTGTACATGGGTGAGAGAACCTTCATGTTTTATCAAGTCACTTGGTCATAGACTACTTGATATTTAGATGGATTGCCCAGGCTTATGAAATATATTTTCTGTACTTTTTGAATAAAAGCCAAAATAGAGGACATTATTCTGGTGCTACATAGGAGTGGTACACTGCCTGATGTTTAGGTCTGTGCATGTCCTAGATGTATGTCCCTCATTCATCATTGCTAGGTTAAATTATATTTAGTAAGAACTTACTATATGCAAAGGATTGCCTGACCTTCCTTAAAGCTGTACATCTTAAATATGCTTTTCTTAATAGTTAGATGAAGCATGTCCTATCATGACCTTCCACTTATGATATTGTTACTGAGGAAAAGAGCGGTTAGTAATTTGATTGTATAATACAAAAACCACTCAACGCTGTGATTATTAAGTTATCTTAGAGTATGGTTTGCACACAGTTGGGTGTTAGTTAGGTATTGTAACCACCATCACCACAATCAGCCGCATTAAAGGCTGGCCGTGTTCACAGACCTGGAAGGGAGCTGCACGTTCTGGGGTTGAGCTGACCCCAGCTAACTCCCAGGGTGTGTACCAGTATACTGCTCATGTTTGTGACATTCTGGCCAGGCGTGGTAGAATCTCCATGCTTAATTAGCTGTTGACATTGGTATTGCCCGAAGCATCTTCGTAATGCAGTTACCATGCAGAAAGTCGAGTGCTGGTGGCAGGTGATTGAAGGGAAGGTGGCTTTGGCCTTCGCTTCTTGAGCATGTGTCTTTGTTTATTATACTGCAGCAGTGCTTATGTGTGGAGGGTCCCAGAAGTCCACACGCCCGCAGAGCTTATCTCCTCTTTGTGTACCTGACCACGACAGCCTGTGGCAACAGCAGAGAAGCAGAGGGGCGTCGTGGTGAGCAGCTCGGCAGTGCCTGGGAGGCTTCACACAAGTTCAGTTCTTTTCACTTGATCCACGTGGTATGGGATAGGCTTTCAAAAAATACGATAGGATGTTATAAGATAAATAACAAGAGTAACATAAAGGCTAACCATGTGTACTTTCTGTTTGTTTATTTGTCAAATTGACACAAACTTAGATATAGCTGATATGGAATCTCAACTGAGAAAATATTCCATCTGATTGGCCTGTAGGCAAGCTGGGATATTTTCTTTTCTTGTTCCAACTTAATTTTTAAAAAAATATATCTTGGTCATAATTTTCCCACTTACCCAACTCCTTCCAGGTCCTCCCTGCCTCCCTACACACCCAACTTTATGTTCTCCTTACCCCAAACTACTTCCTCATTAAAAAAAAAAGAATCAAAATAATACAAAAATTATCAAACAAATCAAATCAAAACAAGGAGTGTATAAGAACCATGGAGCCTGCTTTGTGTTGCCCAATTCCTTCTGATCAGGGCCTGCTCTGGGGTGTGCTTGATACACTCGGGGGCACTTGACTGAAGATATCAAATGCAAGTAATAGCTTCTTGTTTAGGGGAGAGACTGTGTCCAAATCCTTTTCTCTGGGCTGGGGTTTTGTTTGGTTTAAACTTAACGCAGATCTGTGCATGCTACCACAGTCTCTTTGAGTTCATAATGTGATCAGTCTGGTTACACCTGGCACCCAGTTTCCTTAAAGTCATCTACTACCTCTGGCTCTTAGGATCTTCTCCTTCTCTTCTGCAGGCCTGTGTGCCAGAGGCTTTCCACGGAGATCTCTGGCACGGCCTAGTTCGAGAGCTCTGGGGAAGGGAAGCTGGCAAGGGCAGGGAGGAGAAGTCGCTTCTGCCGCTCATCTGCCACTGCAGTTGGCCTCAACCTCCGTCTCTGCCTGTGTCTTTCAGGTCACTCAGTTGCTCCATGCCACTCTGCACTGAGTTGGGTCGGGTCGGGCTGGGCTGACCCGACTAGTCAGTGACGAGAGCAGACCTCTTCCCAAGAGTTACTGCTCTTAGAACAAAAGGCTCAGACGACGGAGTAGATCTTTCGCGCGCCTTTAATTCTCTAGATAGGATATATATACAGTTTTGGGGGTGATTCAGATTTCGACAGCAGGTGTTTCTCATTGGTTTGGGCTGAGAGCTTGGGGGAATCTTTATTTGCATGTAAGAAGGCTTGGTGCTGCTAATAAGACGAATATCACACACCTCTCCTGGGGGGGTGGTGGCTGTGGGGAAATGTGACTGAAACAGGAGCCAGGGACGCAGGAGACATGGTCAGACACCTTCCATCCCATGTAGGTGGAAATTACCACCCACTGGATCTCCGGAGTTCCAGACCTTTTACTCACCTGGGACCAGGTTGCCTGAACAGCCCACTGCCCCATGCTTTTCTGCATAGATCCTTAGTCTTGAGTGGTGGGCTCTGATAGGCATCCCATTTAAGGCTGTTTCAGCGTTTCTTACTCGCTACACTTTGTCCAGTTGTGAGGCTCTGTGTCAATTCCCATTGACTGGAAGAAGATTCTCTGCTGAGGTTTGAATGATGCACTGATCTATGGGTGTAGCAATATATCATTAGGTATCATTCCTTTGGCAAAAGATTATTAGGGTTTCTGCTAGGGCCATGACCTAGTCTGGTCTCAAGTTCTTGGCTACTTTAGCAGTATTATATATGCGTTCCATCTCATGGAGTAGTCCTTACCTTCAAGTGGTTGGTTACTCCTATAACCCTGATGTCACAGTTGCACAAATAGGGTTGTAGGTCTCAGGGTTGGTAGCTGAGGGGTACTGATGATTGCTTTTCTCTGTCAGCAGCATGCAGGGTACCTTCTAGCACTGTGAATATCAGTCGAGAGTTATAAAGCTGCTAGTTGGGCACCAGCTTGATTTTTCTGTTTGATGGTATAAATAAATGGTATCTTCAGTAGTAGTGCTTTACCATTAGGTTGTACAGAGTAACTGATGTTATTGGTAACAGCCTGATACGTTTGGAGGTCCCCGAGGACCCTTTGGGCCAATAACTCAACAAGATATAGCCTATTCCTGGCAATGAAGGTTTTACTTGGTGGCATAAGATGTCTGGTTGGGGCATTGTTTCATCCATCATGTGGTGAGGTCATTTCAATTTCTTTTTTGTATGTGTGCCTTTTAGGAAGCATCTGCGGCAGTGGGATTCAGTACAGTTGTTCATAAGACCCTCAGTGTTAGTGGTCCCTCCTCTACTCTCTCCTCACATCTCACTCCCCATTCATACCCTAGTCGCCTGTGGATCTTTATATAAGAGTGTATTCTATTTTCTCCTCCTTGGAAAACCCCTTCTCCCTCCTGGTCTCTGAATAACTACCTAACCCTGTGGTTATTCTGATTGAAACACACAGATCTAAAGATTTAAAGCTAATATCCACATAGAAGAGAAAACGTGATATTTGTCTTTTGGCGTCTGGGTTGTCTTACTCATTTACCCACTTAACTTCATTTACCCACAAAAAAATGTACTTTTCTTAATATTTGAATAATATTACATTGTTTAAATGTGCTACACACTCAGTGTCCATTTATCAGTTAATGGACATCTAGATGGTTTATAACTCCTTTTATGAACAGAGAAGCAGTAAGCATGGATGAGCGGGTAAGACATAGAGTCTGCTGGATACATGCCTAAGAGTGAGGTAGCGGGACCTTGTGGAATGTCTGTTTTTAGGCTTTTAGGAACCTTTAGAGTGACTTCCACAGTGGTGGTAGCAGTTTGGACTCCCGTCAGCACTACCGATTTGGAAGGGCTCAGCCCACTGTGGAGCAGTACCATCTCTAGACAGTGGTCCTGGGTGGTGTAAGAAAACAAATCGAACAATCTAGGATGGAGCAAGCCAGTAAGTAGCACTCCTCCATGGCTTCTGCTTCAGTTCTGGTCTCCAGTTTCTGCCTTGTATGCCCACCCTCATTTCTCTTACTGATCTACTATGAGTGGAGAGTTGTTAAGAGAGAAATGAACCCTTCCCCCCACCCCCCAAGTTGCTTTTGGTCATGGTATTTTGTCACAGAAATAGAAGCCCTAACTAGTATACCATTAATGCTAAACAAGGAATATTCTTGCATAAAACTTTGAAATAAGTAGAATTTCAGTTTTATTTTTTTTCTTTTCACTGTGAGGATTATAAGATATAAATGCCTTTTTTTTTTCAATTTTAAGAATGGAAGAAAATTTCATGATCTAAAGTTTGTAGTTCACTATGCTGCTGCTGCTGGTGCTGGTGCTGGTGCTGGTGCTGGTGCTGGTGCTGGTGCTGGTGCTGGTGCTGGTGGTGCTGGTGGTGGTCCTGGTGATGCTGGTGCTGGTGGTGGTGCTGGTGCTGTGGGTGGTGGTGGTGGTAGTGGTGGTGCTTTAATAACAACCCACTATATGCCAAGCCATGTTCTGGGTAGTGCTGAGTGCTTTTAGTGTTATGAAATCAAGTTCAAAATTCATTAAATAAAACTTAAATATCGGAAGATAGAGCTTCAGTTATTCCTTCAACCGAATGCCAGTTCATACTAGCAAAAATAGCAGTAAAAGCACATTTTCATTTTTAGTGGTGTGCTTTCTTTCCAGTCTCAGATAGCTTTGAAAAATGCCTTCTCTCTCTCCACAGCAGAACAGATGTATTATTCCCCTGTTCTATTCTAAACTAAACTAAGAGCTTGACAATTCATGAGCAAGTAGCTTGTGGGTATTATTCTTGGATATATGCACCTAAATAGACTATTTATAGTTTAACTAAATCATGTCGTGAGACACATCCTCCCTTGTGAAGTGGGGGATGGCCCACAGGAACTCATGTATGAAGAGAGGCATAATGGTATTGTCACCATGTTTTCTTATTGAGTCTTTTATTTCTCTGTTTCTCTTTATCATTTTGAAGTTTAAGCAATTCAGCAAGGAAAAGTAGATTTTTGTGGAAGACTGTACTAATCTGAAACCTAAAATTCTGGGGAAATATAGATATTATGTCAGATACTTTATTTTGGGAGAAAAAAATGCAACAATAAAATTTAAGTATTTGTTGTATTACATGGAAGACTTTCTTACCTCTTCCCCACACTGGCGTGCAAGACACTAAGATGATACTTAAAGATAATAGACAATATGAACCTCAGACACTATTCCTTATTTTCAAATGGGTAATTAACCTCAAATCTGAAATTTATGATGCCAAGCAACCATTATTTTTACTTCAAATCAATTATTTTCTACCCTATTAATATTAATGTTATCAGCATTTCCCTAATGGATGAATGTTAGGATCTGAGACATTTTTTGACAGTTTTATCTCTTACATGGTGCATTCACCTGGAAGTGTGCTGGACAGTCCCTGCCTGGAATATACCCTTTATTGCCACAGCCAGGCCTCCGTTCAGTATTCACTCTGCTTCATGCCTGACCTAAAATAGAGGCTTCTCACTAGCATCTTTCCTCAGTCTCCTCCTATGTGAGTACATTGGTGCAGGAATCTCCAACTTCAGATCACTGATGTTTCCTTCTTGCCCCAGAATTGACAGCACACTGCTCCTCAGCCTGGACTTTACAGGAAGGCACAGGCACTATCTCTGAGCAACCCTTGCATGTGCAAAGCCAGCCTGTGCTTCAGCCATGCTAGACCATCCTTGTTCTCTGAAGGGGCACATACTTCCTGACTTTGGGGTAACCTTGGTTCCTGTCTTTACCCTCTGAAGTCCTCTTTGCCTGTGCATCCCAGCGACCAACTCTCCACATCCCAATGTGGATAGGCCCTCTTTTCTATGCATCTGGATTTGCCTTTAAATTGTAAAGTTCCTGTTGTTATAACCAGTTTAAATTTTATGATGCCTATTTCATCTCCCTTTTCTCATGCACAAGAACTCAGATTCCTTTTATGAAGTGGTAGGGCTGGAGTACGAGGATGAGTTTTCATCACCCCAGATACCTCTCAGGCATGTATACAATCAATCTGCCTTTAGCACATTAAAGGCCAATCTCAAACTGTACAACATGGGCTTGTGAGTTCCCTTCCTCACAAGGCAGCTCTGCAAGGTCACCGTCGTTTTCTAATTAGAGAAGTGAAGAGTCCATGTCTGAAAATTTAACTCTTTGAGTGAAAATTTAAGTCTTTGTCAGAAAATTACAGTGCCTTTGGGGCTCACGTGAATCTGACGTCTGATTTTCTCTGTTGTATTTGTTATTCATTTTCTTCTAGGTCCCTTATTGTCATAATAACAATCCCTGGTTGTCATTTTAATGACAGCACACAGTTGGAAGGTCAGGAATATGTGCTTAAATAGTCTTCGCCCACCCTCTGTACAGCCTGAGCACACATGTGGGCACATGTAGAGTTAGTCTTACTGCAATGTTACTCAGGACCACCATAGCAATGCTTATTCAGTGGGTAAGAGGCATCTCAGAATATGTTAGTGTGTAAGCTTTGTCTAGTTGTTAAAATGCTAAGAGTAAACAGGAAATATTTCCTATAATTTCTCTTTGCATCTCCCTCTAAGAGCTTTTAATTTTTTTTAAATGTTAATGGACGAAATTCTGCTCTATGGTAGCTCCTGTTTTATTTTGCATGATGACTTTGGCCATGTTGTCTCCTATCCATGGTTCTGAGTCTGTGCATGTGGGTAGAGAGGAAGGCAGTGAGCACAACACACTTCTCACAGTGTGTAGTTGGGGGCCACTGAACGTTCCTGACTCCCTTACAAGAAAGCCACAGGGCCAACAATATCTTTATAATACTTTAGTTTCCCTTTTTCTTATCTGCTCTTCCAGGAGTTTGCAATTAAGTCTTTGAGAAATGCTCTGATCTTTGACATCACGGTCACAAGGCATGGAATGCAAAAGCAAATGTGAAGATCTGTCTGTTTTCTGTGTGTGGGAGTCCTAGTATTTCACATTGTGGTAATGTCAGCCACAGTGTTGATTCCATTTTCAGGATGTTTAAAATCATGCATGTAAAAATTGCCTCCTGATTATCTTGGAAAAAAAGTGATTATTTTTATTGAAATGGAAATAGACATTGAAGTGACATCTACTCTCTTTTGCCATCATATTTCAGAATCACTTTTTTTTTTTTTTTAGTTTTTTGTAATTTGAATTCTAGGACATGGATGTTGTTCAGTTACTGAAAATGATCTTAGCACTCTAGCATAATGGAAACAGAGTCTCCCAGGGGACGACTTTAAAACGATCTATGAGGACTGCTGGAAGTTGCCTAAGCCACGTCACCCTTTTCTAGGTTAGAATTTATGGGTGAAAGTCTTTTCTGGATAGGAAGCAAACAGGGATAAAGGATAATTAGTATCTGTTATGTCTGCTACTTGGTCACAAATAAGTATGGATTAATGATGGATTTCATTTTATAAAAAGTTTTTAAAAAGTATTTGAAACACATGCTAACTTTCTGCACATATGTTTATGTACAATGACACTAGAAACCACAAAGGACCTTATGTTTCTATTCACATAGCATCTACATCACAGAGCTCACACATGTCCTTGAGTGAACAGGGCGATGAGTTTGCCATGACTGAGTCAAGTACAGCAGCTGGGAGAACATGGGAAGGGATAGCTGTGAGGCTGAGAACAGAGACATATGATTAAGCGAGTACTTATTTCAAATATACATGTTCATTTTGAATTTAGAAATCTAACAAGAAGAAATCATGTATTATATTTAAAATACCCCAAGTAATTCATAATTCTAGAAAGCAGAGATTTGAACTGATTAAGTTTTAGGGGTACCTATAGCATACTCTTATTCTTTGAATTGACATGATCATTGCTCACAGGGGTGCACTGTGAGTACTTGGCGCACATTCACAATGGCTCTGATCTGTCATGAGATTAACCTTTATGGCTCCTTGAATGCTTATTGTGTTTTTTGGGCTGAGAACATTGGAACTCTTTTCTAGTTCTTGATAAACTTTCTAACAAGTCCTTGTAAACTAGTTCACCGCCTTGTGCTGTAGCACATAGCTGCTTAAACTGAGTTATGACCCCACATGGGAGGCTGGGTGGTCACATAAACTCAATGTGAAGTCATACAAGTATACGGGGAAAGGGTTCTGAGCCTATGAGAACCCAAGATTGACTGAAAGCCAAACGTATTGAGTCTGCGTTGTTTGAGGCTGCGTGCTGTGCCACGAGAGTTCACTGTAGCTTTGGGTGTGAGCACAGCAGATGACTGCACTGTGCATGCCTGCCACACAGCCACGCAGGGCCACCAAGATTTACTGTTTGTGGAGAGTTTTCTGCTCTTGCAGAATATAAAGGTTTACTTCTGGAAAACAGAGACTCTCAGTGCTTATTGCTGTGGTTCCTCACGACCTATGTGTCAAATCAGTCCATCTTTGGATTGTAGTGTTAGAATATCTGAGTTTTCAGAAATTACTGTTTGAATTGATGACAAGTATTATAAAAGGTACTATCTACTATCAAATGGGGCTGGGTGGGAAGTGGCTCATTCTGTGAAACAAATGCCTCACAAGTATGAAGACCTGCAATTGATCCCTAAGACCACGTGAAAGTCTGCATGCACTGGTACATGCTTGTAACCATGGTGATGGAGAGAGATAGGTGTATCCCTGGAAGTTTCCTGGCCAGCCTTCACAGTTTACTTGGAGAAGTTCCCAGCCAATGAGAGACCCTGCCTCAAAGCAAAGATGAAAGGCACTTTTTTAGCTTGACATCTGAAGTTGTTCCATTCTGACACGTGAGGATGTATGTACTCACCTCACCCCCGAAATCATTAAATGAATTTTGGCTTGTAGAACAGAACTCCTAACAATTTCTGAAATGGCCTTTAATATACACCTGTCATTTTATTATGTATAATAAAATATATAATATCATTCTCAGCATCAATAATTATAAAATCAATATTTTGATCAACTGAGAAACATTGAATATAAGTATACTCTATGATACAGGATCAGATATTCAGCCATGTAAAAGCTATATAAAAGTAAACAAGCAGATTCATCTCATTAGTGTGAAATTTGCTTTTGTCTTCAATAAGTGTTAAAATTATTCATATGCCAAAGGACTGTTTTAAAATAAATTTATGATTTATTATTATAAATATTGGTTTGTATGCTTAGTATACATATATGTCTGATATGTGACAGCAAGTTCTCTGGAGACAAGGCTATGAAAGGAGACTGCTTAGGAGGCCCTCAATTAGTCAAACGTACCTTCTGATCTTCAGGCCTGTTTTTTGACTCCCAGGGACTGCTGTACTGTCTTCTTCTGAGATCAACATTTCTAGCCATAATACCTTAAGGTTTATAATTCTTTCAATGTCTTTCCACTGCCTGTGAACAAAATCTGCCTTTGTATCATACATGAAATCTTTCAACTTGGCTTTTTTCAAATTGTCTTCCCCTGTTTCTAATGACCTGGATGGCTTTTCACGGCTTTGTTGACCCCTCTCCACTCAATGTTTGAGTTTTCGCCTTTTACTGTCTGTGTCTTGTGTATATTCTCTGTAACCTGGGATGTTTGTTTCTTCCTTTGTCAGGGAAAATTGTTCAGAATTGAAAACAGGCTTGTGAGGTTGATTGGTCATAGTGGTGTGGGAAGAGCTGGCTGGCCTGTCTTTCAGCTTTGTGCTGGTAGAAGATAAATTGTTGGGAACTGAGGGTAATGCCAAGGTTCCTGTTTATAGTTATGTGAATGACTTCTGAGCATATTGATTTGTGTTAGTCAAATAAAACATTTGGTGGGTTCTGTCTTAGTCAGGGTTTCCATTCCTGCACAAACATCATGACCAAGAAGCAAGTTGGGGAGGGAAGGGTTTATTTGGCTTACTTCCACATTGTTGTTGATCACAAAGAAGTCAGGACTGGAACTCAAGCAGGTCAGGAAGCAGGAGCTGATGCAGAGGCCATGGAGGGATGTTCCTTACTGGCTTGCTTTTCTTGGCTTGCTCAGCCTGCTCTCTTATAGAACTCAAGACTTCTAGCCCAGAGATGGCACCACCCACAAGGGGCCCTACCCCCTTGATCACTAATTGAGAAAATGCCCCACAGCTGGATCTCATGGAGGCACTTCCCCAACTGAAGCTCCCTTCTCTGTGATAACTCCAGCCTGTGTCAAGTTGACACACAAAACTAGCCAGTACAGGTTCTCTGTCTGAACTTTTTGAAAATGACATTTTCACTTCCCCTCAGCCCCAAATTGTCTGTTACTCCTTAGAGTATAGTGACAACACTGTCCTAGTGTAACATTCTCCAATTCTTAGACAAAATTAATCATGTGTCATGTATCTCACAATGCTGCCGTTGCACTTCTCTTTTACCGTTTCTAGGGCATGTACCAAATTTTGCATATCCATTTTTCTATGAGAATAGACTCTCCATAAGAGAAAACATTTTTGTTTATCTTTGTATCAGCTCTCCCTTTTCAGAGTATAGCACATGGATGCAGATATTTGCATTGTTCTGTTAGAAGTCATCAAGGAAGAAGAACTCGCTACAGTGTCTTTTGGATGAGGAGAAATTGGTGGGCAGAGCAAAATCCAAACATTTTCACTGTTGTGAAAAACATAATTCAGCATGACATTGAAGAGAGTCACAGGGAGAAGGTTAAAGGAGACAGAATGTCCCCAGAAGATAGACTGAGCGTGCTGGGATCTAAGGCTTGTAGAATGGCCTCTTTCCAGAAGGGCCTTAGTGGAGACATTTTTCTTCTGTCATACTTGATGCATTTGTAAATTAGGGCTAATAATTAATGTAATTATCAAGACAGAAGAATTCCCACAATGGGATGTTTGAGGAAAGTGTGCGGGAGGCAGCCTTCCTTGGCTCATTTGTCAATGAGTGGGCATGGGAGACACTCAGAATAAATACAGCTTGAAGAAAAACTAAGTAATGGCTTGAATCATTAGCACATCTTTAGAACCATCTTCCGCAGTGATTAGCCTTGCCCCCACACCCTTCCAGTTCATTTTCGTTTATCTGTGAACTTGTAGATGGGGATTTTGACAACAAAAGCCACCGTGAGAATGAAGAGAGAGACTGCCCCGCCCCCACTCCCACCCACAACATTCTGCACACAATTAAATTGAATTGTGTTTGGATACCTAAGGATTCTAGTGCATTTCCAAATGCTTGGGAGGTTTTTCTGAAGCAAGGAGAGATTTCAAATATTTACTGGTAAATAGTCCATTTTTCAGATAGACTTAAAAATTCCACAGTAAATGTTCAATTTATGTCTTGGCAGGTAAGAAAATCCAAACTATTTACTAACACAGTTCATCCGTGTTGCCATGACAACAGAGGCAGTTCCTGTCAGCCCAGAGTGGCTTTGCCAGTTGACTTCAGCAGTGAACTCTGTGTGATGTGGCCAAATGTCTGGCTTCTGTGTTTCCAGTTCCAAGCAATTGTTTCTTATTCTGCATGCTAATGAGCAGTCTACAAAGGCTGTGGTTCAACAACACTGAAACTAGGACTCAGAACTGGAGGTAGAAAACTAGGGAGTGGCTTGCCCAGAGTGAATTTAAAACTGCATCTAATTGGATTGCACATTCCCTAACCAGCCATGACAGCGCTTCATTAATAATTTTACCATGCTATTATTAGGCAGCTGGGCCTGGATGAGAAATGGCTGCATAGCTGTTATCTTTGAATCAGTTGGCTTTTCAGAAGGGCGTGCTGCCTTTAGCTGGTTATCATCATCATGTAAATGCAAATGACTGTGCACATGCATGCCAGCTGAGAAGGCAAATTGCAATCCAAATGCTTTTTCACTTTTGAGAAATGTTCATATATTGATTGCTCTGACACAGAGAGAAAGCAGCTGCCTGGGATGCCAGCTGAGAGATTTAAGATGAGACAAAAGGAAAAGGGGTAAAGAGGAAGATCTGAGAGAGGAGAAAGCTAAGTGCTCTTTGCTCTTTGAACAGATAGAGAAACCGAGACTTAAAATTCTAAGCACGTTGTCATCACCACTGTGGATGACGGACATGCTCCGTGCGTGTCATACCCTACCCCTGAAAGCAGATGGTCAGGGTCGGAAGGCATTATGGCCTCTCCATAGTGTAAGCTCTTTGAGCAGCCTGTGCTCTCCACTGCATTCCTGGCAGCAAGGCCAAGGCCCAGGACCAGGCACCTAATGAGTACTCAATAAATATTTAATGAGCTTAGTGAAATAGGGATCCACACATGGAGCATTTAAGCACATCCCATTTCCTGAAGTAGCCTCTAGCCTCCTCCCTTTGTCGAGGAACAGGACAGCCCATTACCATGACTCTCACTGCTCTTTGTGCAAAAGCTTCCTGGTGTTTCTGTTGCAGCTCCAGGTGCCTACTCCTCAGCACCTCTCAAAGATGGGGCATATCATTAGCATATTCTTCCCCCCCCCCCCAAAATCATAGAACTAGTTTGTAGCTTCTTATAGCATCTCTTGACACTGATTTTCACTATTCATTTTGTTATTATTGTTTGTATGTGTTCAGGTATGTTGGTGTACTCGTGTGTAAATATGCGTGAACACACATACGTACATGTGGATGTCAGAGATCCATGGCAGATGCTGGCTGAATAATAATAATAATAATAATAATAATAACAACAACAACAATAATAATAACAATAACAACAATAATAATTAAAATATTAAATATTAAATATCTATTATTATTATTATTATTATTATTATTATTATTATTCAGACAGGGTCTCTCACTGAATTAAAAGCTATCCAGTTGCTAAACTCGCTGGCCAGCTAGCCTCATGGATCATCCTGTTTCTGCTCTCCCAGTATTGGAATTGCAGGCGTGTGCTCACTGGCTTTTCACACAGTGCTAGGAATCTGCACTCTGTATCGCATGCTTGCATTGGGAGTATTTTATCAACAAGATTTCGTTGCCTAACAGCTCCAAAAGTAGGATTCATACCTGGCTCTGGGCTCTTGGTAATCTGTGGTGTCTAGTAGGAACATTGTTGCCCTGTTAGACAGTAACTCCATTTTAACTGGAGTGTGTGTGTGTGTGTGTGTCTGTGTGTGTGTGTGTGTGTGCTATAAATAATCTTATACATAGTGGCTTTCCATATCTCTTTTTGGAAAGATCTTTAGTGTGATTTACTACCCCCACCATCGAATTTTTTCTTTTTTTTTTTTACACAAAATGTCTATGGATGAGTGACTACACACTGTCTCTTTAAGCTCCTTTAAGGAATTGGTTGAAAACCCTTTCAAAGTTACACTCTCTGCCCTCATTATCTCTTTTGGAATTATTCTTTCCACACTGCTTAGCTTGCTTTCTTACACTTTAGAGTTTTGATTTCTCTTCTAAAGATACCATCGTGTCTGTGGGGAGAGAGACACACTCTTTGCTGTCAACAGTGGATCCTACAAACACATGGCACTCATGCAGCAGCCCCAAACCCCAGAAAACGGGAGTGTGCAAACTGGGGTCTCAAAATAATTATTCACGAGTATCCCATAGCTTTGAAGGGAGGAATGTTAAGAAAGCTCTAAAAAAAAAAATTAACTTTGAGGGTGGAAGCTGCTCTAGAAATAGTAAATACTTTAATTTTTCCTAAACTTTTTCTCAGTGTTGAAATCTTTCATCCCATTTATTTCTGCATCATATCATAATCTGGAAAACAAATGTCACTCAACTGTTTTCATGATACTATTTCTAGGATGTATTCTTCTTGCTCTTTGAAAATTCTGAACTTATATGGGTCATTTTGTAGGAATTTAAAAATGAGGACTGTTTATATTCATGAATGGGGTTTAGGATTGAAACTTAATCCTCACATTAATTGTACAACAGTACACAGTTAGGTCTTTTCAACACATCAAGGAAATAAACTTGATTGGCATGTTTAATGAGTTTAGTGGCAAAGCAAGGAGAATCATTGTGCACTTAAAACTCGTTTTACAAGTATTAAGTAATTAATCCAAATAAATTCTTATAAGAAATGCATTCTCCCTCTCTAAAGATGGGATTACTGTTTACCATATTATATTCCAGCCCAACAAATTTATAAATAGTGGTTAAGGGTAGTATTTTTGCTCCTGAGTACTATAATTAAATCCCCCTTTCAGATTCTCCTTTGTAAACAGTGTAACATGGTAATTCCTAGTCTTTGCCTTTAGATGACTGGTCTTGATAGTTTAAGAATATCTAGATAACAAACACATACAGCATCTTACCCCTTTGGGATGTTGTAAGAAACCACCACAGACTGGGTAATTTATAAATGACAGAAATGTATCTCTCACCATTTCGGAAGCTAGATGGTCAAGGCAGTGGTGATAGCGCATTCTCTTGGCAGGCCTTTGGGTTCCTTTCCTATAAACTGAAATTCAGAGAGTACATTAGCATCAGGTTGCTGCTGGCTTTGTGGATAGGTGTGCTAGGAGAGAAATGGAATGTACTTTTATTTTTCTATCCAACTTTTTCTCTGTCTTATCTGGTTCTTGACAGAGAACTTAATGAGAACCCTCTGCCCACTCTTGGCCTTGAACTTTTGAATTTTGACTACAGGAAAGGAACCAAAACTGAAAGAGAAAGATGGTATCATGATATCATGGTAATTTTTGCGCATGGACTAGGCTCTGAGAGTTCAGGAACACTGCCACAGGTGACTGAATTAACTCCTGTGCTAATGGCTTTTTGGTAGTGGTGACTAGGTCATGGTAGGTAGCCACTGTTCATAAGGCATCCCCATGAGTCTGGCTGTGGGATGTGTGGAGTCACAGTCTCTGCCCTCATGGAGTTCCCAGGAAAGTAGTAAAGGGGAACATGGAAAGCCACAAGTGGTCTAAAGGGCGAAAGGATACGAGGATGAAGGTCTTCTGCCAGAAAACGTTTGTGAATCCCAAAAGATCACCAAGGGGCTGAATCTGATGTATTAGGGTGTCTTTACCCAAGCTCGAGCTTGGGCCCCTGCCAACCCTGACCCAGCAGGAAGGTGGAGTCCTGAGCCTAGTTTCAGGCTCTAATATTTGTTGATTTTAATGAGATCAAAGTCTCAATTTATCATAAGTAATACAAGATTATTAAGCTCATTCTATAAATGTCTCTTTTAAATGTAGAATATAGTCTCATATAGAGGACTTTTATCTTTGTTATAGACAAAATATTCAGTGTGGATTATAGTTGATGTGACTGTCTTGTTTTGACTTTAGTAGGAAATTTAATTCATGTATTATGCAAATATTTGCAGCAAGGTCAGGAATAAAGGACACACAAGGACAGAGTAGGTTATGGGATCCAGAGAGAGATACAAGGCCTCCATGTTCAGCAGTATCCTTTAGACATCTCTTCATCACTACCAAATCCTTTGTTTTGCATTTCTGCGAGTGTCTTTGAGCCTTTGGCTCAGTTTTCATGTTGTCCAGGATAGAGAACAGCAGAGTTAAGGAGGAAGGAAATATAAAAACCACACACCAAGAATGTGTAAGGACACACCTCAACACTGGAAAGTTTGGCACTAGATGCTATAGCAAATTTTTTTCAGCATCAATTCTTTTCTATGTATTTTATATCATAGTAGACAATCAATACTTCCAGAATTATTTTCCCAAAATAATTTTATTTATTTTCCCAAAATAAATAAATAAATAAATAAATAATTTATTTTCCCAAAATTAACAGGTGATACTGAGCATGTGCTATGTGCTAGGAGCTAAGCAACAATAATAGGAATACAATTCTTCTGCTCTCATGAAGGTTAGAGTGGAGAGAGATAGACCCAAAACCAAGCAAGCAACTGACCAAACACAAACCACAAAGTGAAAAGAGTGGCTGGCTGGCACATGCATGAAATCTGAGAGAATGGAGCTGGGTGCTGAGGCAGGGGGTCACAAGTTCAAGGGCATCCTGAGTTGTGAAGAAAGTTCTATTCAATCTTAAGCACAATGGTAAGATTTTCTCTCAAAAAAAAAAAAGTTCTAAGGATACAAGTCAATGATAAAACATTCCCATAATGCGTATACAACCCTAGATGCAGTCTTTAGAGCCACAAAGGAAAAAAAAACCCAAAAAACAAAGCAAGCTACAGCATTTTGCATGCTGATAAATCTGCGCAGAACAGTATGCAAACCTGGATGTTAAGAAGTGGAGAGAGTAATTGCTTGGAGCCAAGGAGAGGTGGCTCCACTAGATAGGAATATTTGGGTCCAAACCAAAAATGATTGGGACCAAGTGTGATCTGTCTGGGGAGGATGCTCAGGTGTTGAGAACCAGTAAAGTAAAGGTAAGAAGGGGAAGGTAGTGAGTGACTGCCAGGAACAATAGGATGTATGATAGCTTCTATTCTTTTAATTTTTATTTTTTGTTCTTTTTATCTCTTACTTTATCCAGCTGTATCACTTTAGGCCACATGCATTAAATTACTAAAGAGACACATGCTCATTCCTGTTGACTGTTGGTCTATTTATAATAGCATAGGCAGCCTAGATGTCCATTAACTGATGAATGGATGGTAAAGATGTGGTACATTTGTACAATGGAATGTTTTTCTTCAGCCACTAAGAAAAGTAAAATTATTAAATTTAATGGACCATGTAAATGGACGTGTACTGGCTAGTTTTGTGTGTCAACTTGACACAGGCTGGAGTTATCACAGAGAAGTGAGCTTCAGTTGGGGAAATGCCTCCATGAGATCCAGCTGTGGGGCATTTTCTCAATTAGTGATCAAAGGAGTAGTGCCATCCCTGGGCTGGAAGTCTTGGGTTCTATAAGAGAGCAGGCTGAGCAAGCCAGGAGAAGCAAGCAAGCCAGCAAGGAACATCTCTCCATGGCCTCTGCATCAGCTCCTGCTTCCTGACCTGCTTGAGTTCCAGTCCTGACTTCCTCTGGTGATAAACAGCCATGTGGATGTAAGCTGAATAAACCCTTTCCTCCCCAACTTGCTTCTTGGTCATGATGTTTGTGCAGGAATAGAAACCCTGACTAAGACAAATTGGTACCAGGAGTGGGGTATTCCTGTGACAACCTGACCATGTTTTGGGGAGGACTGTAGAAGGACTTTGGAACTTTGAGCTAGAAGAGCCACTGTTAAGAACTCTGTGGAATGTCTGTGGGAGCTTGGAAGATCTTGTTGAGAACAGTGCAGAGATAGAAGCCTGGCTTGTGAAATTTCAGAGGGAAGATTAAAGACTCTTATCAGGGCTATGTTGTTTTGATTGTGAAGATTCTGTGGTTCTGGTTAGCTGGGGCTGAATTATCAGCTGTGATTAACAAAATACCAAAACTACTAAAATGAAAACTTTGCATTGCTGGGACTATTGATGCTGGTTAGCTGGAGCTAAGAAATTAGCGGTGATTAAGAAGAGACCAGCATCATTGAGGTGACATCTTCTGGGGAGTGTTTTCTGAGAGCACTAAGAGGCTGTGTTCCAGAGGTAGCCAAGGTTGTACCTTGTGCTGCAGCAGGACTTGGTAATGTGTAAGAGTCACCCAGGTGGTACTGGTTTTGACAGCATGAAGGGGTCATGGAGAGCAGCTGAGGCTCAGCACAGTGAGAGGCCATGGAAGGCCATTGGTGAAGGTGCAGCCTCAGTTTGCAATTCATGGCCCAGGACTGAAGGTGTCATGCAAAGGAGTTGAGGCTTGGCACCGTGAAGACAGTCTATGAGAGGCTACTGGTAAAGCCTAGTTACAGCAGTGTTTTGGGAATGCCAGTACCATGAATGACCACCAAGGACAACAGCAGCAATGGAGTACAGGCATCTGGAGCCGAGAAGACAAGATGTGTGCTACAAAGGGCAGAGCTGGAGAAGTGACCAAAGCCCTTAGAGGAGCCCAGAAAATCGTGAGTTGGATCCCAGACATTGGTTTTGCTTTTGATTGTGACTGTGCCCTGATATTTTTCCCTCTTGAAGGAAAAATGTATTTTAGTGGAGCCCACAGTTAAGAGACTTTGAATTTTAAAAAATATTAGACATTTTAAATTGATTAAACTTTTAATATGTAAAGACTGTGGGACTTTAGATCTTGGGGATGAATAAGAACATAAGGGTTGAGGCTTAATAGTGATGTGTTTGTGTGTCAAGTTGACAAGGGGTCAATTGTACTGGCTAGTTTTGTGTGTCAACTTGACACAGGCTGGAGTTATC
>JADRCD010176957.1:0-26125 GCA_019843815.1 Montemys delectorum
CTTAGGACAAACAACAATATGAACTAACTAGTACCCTCAGAGCTCCACCAATCAAGGACTATACATGGTGGGACTGATTGTTCTGGCAGCATGTGTATAGTAGAGGATTGCAAAGTTGATCATCAATGGGAGGAGAGGCCCTTGGCCCTGTGAAGGTTCTGTGCCCCAGTGTAGGGGAATGCCAGGGCCAATAAGTGGGAGAGGGTGGGGTGGCAAGCAGGGGGAGGGGGTAGGCAACAGGGATTTGTTCTTGTTGTGTTTGTTTGTTTTTTGGAGGGGGAACTGGGAAAGGAGAAATCATATGACATGTAAATAAAGAAAATATCTAATTAAAAAAAAACCCCAAAAACTGGCAATCAGTTTCCTAGGAGGCAGAAGGCTAAGTCCCTTTGAGAAGGAGCTATGCTGGCTAAAAGAACCAACACTTCTGGGCCCAACAACTTCCCAGAGTGGAGGAGGGATCAGGACCTGGTGAGGCAGCTGCTGAACCTCTCCCTAAAAACCAAAGAACAGGCTGTGACTCTGACAGTGAAGGAAGCTGGAGCAAGAGACAGACTGAGAGAAGACATCAAAACAAGAAAACTTCTGACCTGGGGAAAATGTTTAAAGTCATGTTTTAATGTTAAAAAAGAAGTCGTCTGGATATGAAATTTTCATAGATATGAATAACTTAAAATTAATAAATTTAAAGAAAATAAATACATAAACACAAGAGGCACAGTAAAAAAAAACTTTTGAAATTCATAAAATGCTCTTTTAAAGGATTCAAAGCTAGAAACAAAAGAGAAAGAAAAAAATGACTTAACTGAAACTGACTTATTACATATTTTGATTATTTTCCATTAATAACCCTGATTTTTTCTTAATAATCATATTGGTTTTCTATGCCTTCTGAAAAAAGAGGGCTTTAGAGAAACAAGATAAGGAGAGGTATGAAAAATAATAGAAGCATTAAAAGAAAATTAGAAAAATCCATTTATTTTCATATTTTTATTCGTTATTTTATTTATTTATATTTCAAATGTTATCCCCCTTCCAAGTGTCCCTCCCCCACCCCTTGCCTCTATGAGGGTGCTTCCCTACCTGCCCACACACTTCTGCTTCAGCACCCTACCTAGCATTTCCCTAAGCTGGGTCATCAAGCCTCCAAGGGACCAAGGGGCTCCCCTCCCATTGATGCCAGATAGGGCAATCCTCTGCTACAGCTGGAGTCATGGAGTCCCATGTGTACTCTGTGGTTGGTGGTTTAGTCCTGGGAGTTTTGAGGGATCTGGTTGGTTGATATTGTTGTTCTTCGCATTGGTTTGCAAACCCCTTCAGCTCCTTCAGTCCTTGCCCTAACTCCTCCATTGGAGTCTCCATTCTCAGTCTGATGTTTGGCTCTGTAGATCCATATCTGTATTGGTCAGGCTCCAGCAGAGCCTCTCAGGAGACAGCTATACCAGGCTCCTGTCAGCAAGCGCTTCTTGGCATCAGCAATAGTGTGTGGGTTTGGTGTCTGCAGATGAGATGGATCCCTAGGTGGGGCAGTCTCTGAATGGCCTTTCCTTCAGTCTCTGCTCCACTCTTTGTTCCTGCATTTCCTTTTGACAGGAGGAATTCTGCATTATTATTTTTGAGGCGGGTATGTGTAGAAAAATTTATAAACAAAAATAAACAGAGTTTTAAAAATATAGACATACAAGAAAAAAGATTGTAAAAAATGGACAGAAGCCTTACAATAAAAATTACTTATGTCATTCTTTCAAATGGCATAAATAAGAATTTATATTATATCTTAGTTATGCAGTCCAAACTAACATATAAAGAAAAACAAATGCCTTGCCTGCTCCAACAGAGAACAAAGAATCATCTTCAACCAAATGTTAGTTATTCTATGGGATAAAAGTTTTTTGGAAGTTTCTTGTCGCTTTAGGGTTTGATTATAGGAATGATAAACAAAAGGGTAGATTATTGAATCTACTTTTAGACCAAAGAATATTAAAAGGTCATTAATCTTATATTGGAATATATCTTTGTATATTGATACAAGTTAGGGTTATACTTGGAAACATTGGTAAAGATAATTGTATATTGATACAATTTCAGGTTATATTCACAATGTAATTTGCATACTAATACAAAATTTTTTATTAGATGTTTTCTTTATTTACAATATCTCCTTTCCCAGGTTTCCCTCCCCTCCCCAAAAAATAAATACAAAAATAAAATAAAATAAAAAAACCCAAACACTAAAACAAACCCCTGTTCCCTCCCCCTCCCCCTGCTCACCATCCCACCCCCTCCTGCTTACTGGCCCTGGCATTCCCCTACACTGGGGCATAGGGCCTCTCCTCCCATTGATGCTATACATATGCTGCTGGAGCCATGACTCTCCCCATGTGTACTCCTTAGTTGGTGGTTTAGTCCCTGGGAGCTCTGAGGGTACTACTTAGTTCATATTGTTGTTTGTCCTAAGGGGCTGCAAACCTTTCAGCTCCTTGGGTCCTTTCTCTAGCTCCTTCATTGGGGACCCTGTACTCAGTCCAATGGATGGCTGTGAGCTTCTACAACTGTATTAGTTGGGTACTGTCAGAGCCTCTCAGGAGACAGCTATATCAGGCTCCTGTCAGCCAGCACTTGCTGGCATCCACAATAATGTTTAGATTTGATGATTGAATATGGGAAGGATTCCCAGATGGAACA
Source organism: Montemys delectorum (assembly GCA_019843815.1). NCBI lineage: Eukaryota > Metazoa > Chordata > Mammalia > Rodentia > Muridae > Montemys > Montemys delectorum. Next base: position 2,686 of record JADRCD010176957.1, read on the forward strand.
GTCTCTGAATTGTCTTTCCTTTAGTCTCTGCTCCATAGTTAGTCTCTACAACTCCTTCCATGGGTATTTTGTTCCCTCTTTTAAGAAGGAATGAAATGTCCACATTTTGTTCTTCCTTCTTGAGTTTCTTGTGGTTTGTGGTTTGTACTTTGTGTATTCTGATCTTCTGGGCTAATATCCACTTATCAGAGAATGCATACGATGTTTGTTCTTTTGTGTTTGGGTTAGCTCACTCAAGATGATTTTCTCCAGATCCATCTATTTCCCCAAGAATTTCATAAATTCATTATTTTTAATAGCTGAGTAGTACTCCATTGTGTAGATGTACCACAATTTCTGTATTCACTACTCTGTTGAGGGACATCTGAGTTGTTTCCAGTTTCTGGCTATTATAAAGTAAGGCTGTTATAAACATAGTAGAGCATGTGACCTTATTACATGTTGGAGCATCTTCTGGGTATATGCCCAGGAGTGGTATAGCTGGGTTCTCAGGTAGTACTATGTCCAATTTCTGGAGGAACCGCCAAACTGATTTCCAGAGTGGTTGTACCAGCTTGCAACCCCTCCAGCAATGAAGGAGTGTTCCTCTTTCTCCACAACTTCACCAGCATCTGCTGTCACCTGAGTTTGTTATCCTAGCCATACAAATTTAAGATTATATTTTGCTACAGCATGCCAAGGTATTGAACCTCTGCAATACTTAAAATTTTAATGTTAAGTTCTAGTCCTTTTAAAGCTACTATTACAGACTGTTTAGGATAATTAAAAAATAGAATTCAGCAGTCAGACAATGAAACTCATGGTCATGTTAGATACTAGTTTAGTTAATTATAAAAACATGTTTTCTAGATTGAGTAGATAATAAATAGTTAGCAAAAACAATTCAGATGTACTGTACACAAATAAATGGTCTTCAAAAACCTCAGACATATACAGAATATGGCATTTAAAGATTTCATTAATTTAAAACCTTTTTGACAATAAGATAGGCCTGATACTGGCAGACCCTTATTCCACTTCGAAGAACTAGACAAGCAATCAAAAACCTCCATTTGGAGTTTGCTTCATATGTGGTAAGCTAGCCACTGGGCAAGAAAATGTCCTTGCTTCAAATTCGACAGAATGCTGTCTAAACTGGACATACTGGATACAGGGAAGTCAATGGCCAAGCTTTGCTAGGACAGGTCAGCAAGTCCTTTATAATCCGCCCTTCATAGAAATGTCTGTCAGATATTGTCGGCTGAGGATAGATGCTCCCACATTATAGAAAACTTCAGGGGAACTGTGCAGGCAGCCAGATATTTCTGTCACTTTTATGGTTTTGGAAGCTGCTTCCCTGCACTTCCTGTATATTCAGGTAATATTTATTCCTTTTCAAGTCTCTGATGTGGTTGAAGACTAGATAGTTTCAGTATCTATATCAAGCTCAAATTGTTTAGGATGTAGGAAAATGTTTTTAGGCCTATGCATGTTATAATGATAGAAATTTATTTAGGTATAGAACTTTTGATGTATCAAGATAGAATACTTTCTCCAAGGTTGCCAAATATATAAAGGTCAATGACATTATTGTAAGAGAAAGAGCTTTTTATTGGACTATAAGGGGGAGGTGTAGGCATAATATTATTGTGCCCCATGTATATACTATCCTTGCATTGTTCAACTGCTGATTTCTCTGTCCCCATATGTGGTTGCAATCTGGGCATGGTATTGTAAGTATCTCCTGCTTCAACATAGTATAAACATTGTTCCCCATTTATTCTCTGATTTGTCAATAAAAACTGAAAAGTCAATGATCGAACAGAGGAAAGAGTAGGGCTGAAGTTCCTCCCGACCAGGGGAGTAGGTGAGCGAGAGGCAGTGGAGATTCAGCCATGAGGAGAGGGTCCAGGAGAGATCATAAGAAAACAGGTGGAACAGTGAAAACCATAAAGTGCACGCAGCTTGGTGATTTTGGCTGGGAGATAGTCAGATTAGTATATGGGATTAAAAAAAAAATCAGTACTGTTCAATTGTTGTGTTATAAAGCTGTTAAATAAAATACTCTTGCCTCTATTATTTGGGAGCTAGTAGAGGTAAGACGAAACCTCAACATCTACATGATAGCTACTAAGAAGTTGTGCTAATTTTCACACTGGCCCACACATTAAAAATAGAAGAGGATCCCCTGTCTCAGCTCCAATTGGAAAGCTGAAACCTTCCCCTAACAAACTTTCTCATTGTATTACAGTTAGTATTGAACAAAACTAATTTTACTTGTCTACCATTTCTTATGATCAGTTGTTAGTGCCTTCATATTGCTGCTACTTGCCATTATCAGTCTTCTGTGTTGGCTCCTTCTGCTCGGTTGCAGCAAATGTGAAACAACACCAACAAAATAAACACATGCACCGTTCTAACTGCGGCAAAGCCCCAAGCAGCTTCTGGGAGCTCGAAAAAGACACTTCATACCAAGAATGCCATCATGCCTGTGTGTTTCTTCCTTAGTGACTCTTGACAATGTGAATTGCACTTTCTTGACTTTAGTACAGAAACTATTATATGCATACAGATTTCTTTCTTAATTGACTTCACCTCCACAAATGATCAATATTTTGGAATTTTAAAGTAAGTTTCTTTCTGTTTAACATATAACTCTATATATGACCCACTTGACATTTTCATTTATATATTTATATAGGTTGACTATGTGAGAGGAAAACTATGGTATAATGAAAAATGTTTTGCAAACAGAGAAGGTTTTGAAGGTAACTTTTAAGACAGACTTTTATCACTATAGATTACATATATAGATCAAATAAAATGCATTAAATTCAAATTTGAATAAAATGTGAAGATAACGATTAGGTAAGAATTAATGGCATGAAAATGAGAAAGTCAAGCTTACTGGTGCTTTATACTTGTCATTCCTTTAACACTCAGATTCAGAAAGAGGAACACTGCAGACACAAGGCTGTCATGGGTCACATGCTAAGAGACCTTTTCTAAAAATGAATGAGAGTCCTGGCATCCCTCTACACGGGGGCATCTAGGAAGCAGGAGTGGATGGGTTGGTGAGCAGAGGGAGGGGGATAGGATAGGGGGGTTTTGGTGGGGAAACCAGGAAAGGGGATAACATTTGAAATGTAAATAAAGAAAATATCTAATGAAAAATGAATGAGAGTGGCACTGCTGCCCAATTGCAAAAGAGCTGTGTCCAAAGATACATTAAAACTGCCATTTTATCCAATGTAGGCAGCTCTATTAACACTAATACTACCCAAATAAAAAGAGTATAGAAGTTGTTCATAATTTCTGTACCTTTGTACTTTACAGTTGATTATGTTTCTATCACTTTCAAGAGAAACAGGACCCTCAGTGAGGTATGATATAGAAAACTTTCAAAGATAGCTAATTTTGTTAAGCATAATTTTGAGAACTGTTCTTGATCTTCAATTTGGTACTTGAACACACAGAAATAATTAACCAGTCCCAGTGGTGTCTCCTTGTATACTTAATAGCCGACATCTACTTTTGTTAAAGCTAAGTGTCTCTAATGTCTCTAGATAAATACTCCATTCCAGAGAAGACTCTCTTCTTAGTGTTTTCTAAAAGTAAGATCCACCCAGAAGAAAGGAATAAATATTAAAGAATTTAAACTATGATTTCTGAGCCATGTGTAGAATTACACACATGTAATTCTAGCAATCAGTAGGTGGAAGCACACAAACCTGTGCTACATAGATCTAGAATAGCCTTGGCCACATAGTAGGAACCATTCTGCATATGTGCCTGTATCCATGCATGCATGCATGCATAAGAAAAGGGGAGAGACATACAGATTGACTTGTGGCTTGTCAGAAGAGCACTATGATTCATTAGCTTGTTTTTCTACAGTAGGTAGTTGGAATTTATGTTTCAGAAATAATTTTCTCTCTTTCTATTTTGTAGTCCAGTTCTTGTTTTTTCAGTAAAGAACCATTTCTTCATTGGTTACCTTGTGTATTTTCTACTAATAAAAATGAAGGATCCATTCCACGTGTGATAACATTTCTTGTTGACCAAGAAACTGAAAGTGGAATTTATTTCTTCCATATGCAAGTAAGTCTTAAAGCTCAGAGGGCTTTTGTCTGTCACAAAGCACCACAAACTAATCTTAGAAGACATCAGTTCCAGTTTGTCATGATCTCTGGCACAGAAACTGATAAAACCTTTTGTGGAATAGTTTGCTCCTGAACATTTCTTTTTCTTACTTTTTTTTTTTTTTTGTCATTCAAGTGTATAAAAATGAAAGCCACAATGCTAATTGTTTTCTGATTGTTCATTACTCATTCTCCAGGGAAATATAAGCTGAACATTTTCTACATAAATCTAAAGTTCCTTGAAAGGGTTAGTTTAAATGGACAAAGAAGGGGAACCCATTGTCACAGATGTATGTTTTTTGTTGCATAAATCCTTAACCATGACTATTACAATTATTCTCAGAATCATTAGAAAACTCAAGGGTTCAAGTGGTTGTTCATGTTCAGCACAAAGCTACCCCTTTAAACCCCAATGTAACATTAAAATAAGCTGCTTTTTCAGCTGAAAATTTTAAGGCAGTGTCACACTATGTAATACTATGTATCCTCAAGCTCACAGGATGTGCCTACCTCTGATCCTGGATGCTGGAATTAGAGGCATTTGCCACTCCGCCTGCCTAGGTTGAACTGAACATGTTTTAGATTAAACTGATATTTTCTTGAAAAAAAACAAAACAAAACAAAACTCTTTTTTAGTAGATAAATGTAGCTGCCTGCAGCCACACACACACAAGTGGGTCTTTTGGAATGGGAGTCAGAGCCTGAAAAAATTAGGACACCGGAATGCGGGCAGGGGTTTAAAAAAATGAGACTGAGACATGGTGTGCTTTCAGTCCACCATCATTATTCGAACTCTCCTTCTTACAAGCAGGCAGGTAGGTAGTGCAGAACCCCTTCCCCAAGTCCGTCAGCAACTCTTGACACAATCAGCAGCTTCATCTTCAGTCTCTCGAGGTGGGACTTCTGGTGTAACAGGAACTTGGAGAGAGGCATGGCTATTAGCAGGAGGTTGGAGAGAGGCGTGGTTATTTGCAAGAGCTTAGAGAAAGGTGTGGCTACTTGTGGCAAGGCAGGATCTGGCAGAACCAGCTCTTAGCTGGAGGAGGGTCACAGATAAATAGGTTTCAGGAGAATAAAACAACAAGAGAGGAAAAGCTGATAGAGTAGGCCTGTATATGTATCACTCAGACTCATAAGACTTCCCTGGAAAAATGATTTAGGATAGATATTATTTGATGTCTTTTTTCTGAGAATAGGTCTGCTGTGAGATGAAATGTATGGTGGCATCCTTTAGTACAATTTGCTACTTTTAGTTTAGATTCCTTTGTTTCCTATGCTACATCTCAGCATCTATAAAACTGATAACTGAGGTAGTGGAGTAGAGTTATCAGTGATTTCTAATTTTTTTTAAATCTTTGTTGTGATAATGGGTCTGTCCTGAAATAATGGAAAAGTCTAGAAATTATAATGTGGACAAAGAATAAAAGGAGAATTCTTAAGTATTTCTTTGCTTTATCTAGGATACCAAAGCGACCTATGTCACTGTATCTATGCTCATTGATGGGAAACCAAGCACTCGACCAAAATTTCCTAGTTTCTACTTTCCTTCAACATTCATTTATCCACTTGGAATGTTGTTCCATCCCCGAAGCCACTTTCTGTATGTTTATGGCAATCAGGTAAGCAGACATAAAATTTCTTTTTCTTTTTCTTTTTTCTTTTTTTGAATAAGAGTAGTAGTCCAACTTTGGTAGACTGTGATTATATTCATGAATAATGGGAATACTCTGCTGATCTAGGGGGTAAGGGTAGAAGGGGAGGTAATAAATTATTTTGAACTGTTTATTGTGTGTTAAGCTTAGTAGTCTGGTGTTGGTGGTAACCTTTCAATTTGTTCACTGGCTGATAAAAATCAAACATGGGGCACCAAGGATCTGACTATTACTGGGAATAACTCATTTCTGCAATTTGGTATTGACTTCTCTTGAATTTGTCAGAGCATCCTCTTCTGGCTCTGGTGTTATGTTATCTGAGCTCTGTCTGGTAATGTTCTCCATCCTTGGGTTCCCATTCAGACAGTTCTATTATCAGTAACCTGAAAGCTTTGTGAAGCTTTGCCAAATACCTATGGTTGTCACCCAAGTTAAAAGTAAGATCACAAAATAGGAAACCTGAAGGCATCAGTACTAAGAGGTGCTGTGGTATTGTCCAGGGAAAGCACTCAGTTCACTTTCACAGTAAGATTTCTTCCTGGGAAATGAACATTTTAATGGCTGCAGTTCAGTTAAGACAAGGAACAGAGTTTCTCTGTGAAATCCTAAGATCACAACACAAGTTACAGCTTTACTTTAAGGACATGAGCTTCTCAATCATTAACTTGAAAGTAAGTTTTCTATTTGGATAGAAAGTGGTTAAAGATTTCAGAGGCTGATAGTTGAGTCCTAGAATTTTTGTTCATTTGTTGATTCTCTCAGAACATCTATTGTTTATGAATAACAACTCCCTGGAGCAGTCACAGATGTAAAAGACATTGAGTACCAGTTTAAACCTATTGAAAACAATCAGGGAAGTGAAACATGATGTCTCATCCAGACTGAAATCCCAGCAGTGTGAAGGCTGAGATAGGTTAGTTACTGTGAGTCCAAGGCCAGTGTTGGCTCCAGTGTGAGATTCTGTCTCAACAAAAAACAACTTGGGCAACTGACAAGGCCAACAAATGTTTTTTTGGTTTTTTTTTTTTTTTTTTTTTTTTTTGCACAGTGCCTCATTTTTAATTCATTCAGTCTTTCTCATTTGACACAACATGTAAGTGGTTTCTACTGAATCTGTGCCTCCCAACTTGTGAATCTAGTGTATATGTGAACAAAACCCATGCTCATGATTTCTTAGCTTATACCCTCTACTATATGCAGGATTTGGCATGTACACGTCTGACATCCTGGTATTAGGGATTCTTGAAATTCCCTTATTTGGGTTTTTATACTAACAGTGTACAAGCTCTAATTTTTCCTCTGGCTGTGAGTCAGTGAGCAGTTCTGACAGCCAGAGTCCAGTAGAGCCACCTTGGAACCCCAGAGACCCACAGAGCATTTGCTCAAAGGGACAGAAGGCGTTCGGTGAATTGCTCCTGAGACCATGACTCAGATTTCAGCCCAGAACCCTCACAGCTGCCCCTGGAGGAGATGTGTGCTCTATCAGGCAGACAGTACCTCAAACTCCCAGCATTTTAGCTAGACCTTACACACAGTCACCTGACCACAGCCAGGCATGCCATGCCCCATACAATAAAAGGAGTGTTTTGCCCTCTCCTCACTCTCTTGCTCTCTTGCTCTCTTCTGCTCTTACTAACTCTTACCCTCTTGCTCTCTCTCTCTCCTCTCTGCTCTTTGTTCTCTTCTCCCTCTTCTCCTTTTCTTTCTCTCTCTCTCCTTTCCTTCTCTCTACTCAACCAGCATATTTCCCCTTCCTACAATAAAATAGCTCATTCATACATTGCCTCCTTTTAAATTAAGGTGCTGTGCAGCAAACAGGCCAGCTCCAGGAGGAGAGAGAGAGACCTGAGCCTCAGCACCAGGCCCCCTGCTACCTGGGAGAGAGAGAGCCACAGCAGGCTCCCCAGTTTTTCAATGACATCTGGCCATTGTTTTTTTTTTTTTTTAACCCAAGCATCCTGCTGTTTCTAGATTACTCCACACATTCTGTAGGCAAGCATCTTACACTCCTCAGCATGCTTTCCTCTCCATATAAATTACACACTATTTTCTCTGTATTACATAAACCTGTAGTTGAATTCTAAGACTTCATCTAACAGTTTCTTGTCAATTTTTGCAAATGTGACTGCTTCATCATCTTCTGTTCTGGAATTCTTAGTATTATAGATTAAATAGTGATTTTGGAAGAGCTTACTATACTCAGATTTGATGGCTCGAAAGCATAGGTCAGGAATATTACCAGAAGACCCTATGATTCAAGTTTTTCCTAAGTGTGTTTTGTTTTTCTTTGAGGCAGAGGCCAGCCTGTCCTGGACCTCACTGTGTAGCCAAGCTAGTCTTGAACCTGCCTGCTGCTATTGCATGTTGTTTTATGCTACTGCCTTTGCTCCAGGAATGCTGTGCCACCAGCCCTAATATGGCCTCCATTTTACCCTTGGACAAAAGACGTGCTCACAGTTTTTCCCTTAACAACTTGCCTTCTTGGCACAACTGCTGGGTGCTGATATCTCCCACATGGAAAAGAATGCCCTTACGAATTTATTATTACCATCTCTCCACTGCCCTAAACTTCAGTGACTAGTCCTACCTAGTCCCTGTCAAACATCCCTTGCCACCTGCCTAGTAGTGGCCATAGGCCACAGCCCCCACAAGACCTCACATGGTAGCTGTGTTCTTTTCCCTCTGAAGCATGACAAACTCCCCTCTCCTTCCTTGGATCGGCCTTATCTTCCTGGGCCCCAGAAGTCCCACCTGTCCCTTCTGCCCAGCAATTATCCCCTAGCTTTCTTTACTGACAAATCAAGAACCAATTGGGAATAGGGCCTTAGTATCAGAACTGTCCCCTTCATGACTCAACCTCCCAAGTTTTAGTATTATAGAACTGTACCACTAGTCCAAGCTTGGAGAGACAAAACATAATATAAATCCCACAATGTTTAAGGAATACAATGGAGGGGAGAATTAAAAATAACAATAATGAAAGAATTCATACAAAGTATTTTCAAAAGGAAAACCTAATAATGAGAAAAATGAAACAAAGAGGCACATCATTTAAGTAAAAATAGAAACAAACATGTGAAGAGATGCTATAATCCCTAAATTCCAGGAAAATACAAATCAGAAATGCAGTATGTGTGGCTGGGAAGGTGGCTTAGCTGGTAAAATCACTTGCTCTGAAAACATGAGAACCTGAGTTCAAATCCCCAAAAACAATGTAAAAGGCTGAGCTTGACTGGGCAAATCTATAAACCCCAACATTAGGAAGCAGAGAAAGGCAGATCCTGAAAGCTCACTGAACAGCCAATATGGCCAAAAAAATAAAGTTCTTGTTCAATAAAAAAATCTATCTCAATAAGACTGAAAGCACACAATAGGAATTCACCCAATTTCACCCTATAGTCTTCCTACACATGCACCCATACATGTGCATGCAAGACACAAGCGCGAGCGCACACACACACACACACACACACACACACACACACACACACAGAAGGAGAATGTAATAAGATATCACTTTCAACTACTTATTTGAACAATACAAACACTGGAAAGGTAAATGAAATGGGTGAGCGGGAAAGTAGTTGACATGTACCTGGGTTCAGGATGGAAATAAAGATATGAGGAAAAGAGAACTGCATATATTTTCTTTTGGAGGGAAAGCAGGCTAATGGGGAATTTTGAGAGTTAGAGGCAGTTCTTAGTGAGGTGTTATCTTTTTATTCCTTTAGGTATGGGTTTCAATGGATGGTGGCAATAGTTTTGAAATGGTGTGTAACTTATTCTCACACCATGTAAGGAAGACTTCTCACAGCTTTTATACTTCAGATATTGTTTTAATGGTAGAAGATGGAAGGATTTTGATGACAAAGGCAGGTGAGGAATTTTCTTCTTGGTGTTGTTTGTTCAGTTTTACATGTGGGCCGGAAAGGTAAGCTGTTCAAAAAACATGTTGTATTAGTCAACTGACAATAAGGTCTCAAACAGTGGGTGCTAGATTGGTTGGATCTACAGAGACAAATCATATGAACAGCCATAAAAAAGAAGAACCCTGTACTAGCATGCTATGTACACAGTACTGTATCCTTCTCCTAAACCAAATAATAATGGATGCCACAGTGGAGATACAATTGTATCCCACATGTTATAGACAGCATGCCATTCAATACTCACAACTACAATGACAAAAAGTGATTTTTCTTTGATTTTGCTCTTAAAGAAGATATAGTTTCAGTCACAGAAATGAGAGGTGATACCATATTAAAGATAGTTTGGTCTCCATATTCTTACATTTTCTTTGATCACAAAACTATTAGTTTGTTGTACAATGAAAGAAAAGCTAGTAGTGATTGACCCAAACTTACTGTTGCCTGTTCCTTCCCAATGTATTTGAAGGTTATCAGCCAGACTCAGTACCTGAATCATGAAGGGCATGCATGGTCCTGGTATTTCTGCATCTCTGTAATCTGCATTTCATTTTGTCATTCTATCATTGAGTTTTTAAAACCTTCTTATAATGAGTTAGTGCTTCAATTTTGTTAATAATTGTTAAATTAACATGATTTCCCCTTCCCTTTCTTCCCTCCAACCACTCCCATATATGTCCTTCCTCTTTCTCTCAAACTCATGGCTTTATTTTATTAATTGTTGTGTTGTAAAATATGTACAAATAGGCATACTATCTGTTCAGTTCATATGAGTGTATACAATATAACAACATATAATATAATGTTACCAGTATGTATATTATTTCAATGCTGACCACTTGATATTGACAAATCTATCATGCTACTCTTTCCTTGTTAAGACTATTTCTTCTCCTCTTGGAAATTATTACTTGCCTGTAGTTCTTTATCTAGTGTTGGGGCCTGTGAGGTTTCCCATTTTCATGTTATCATGTCTGTTGGTTGCTTGTTCAAGCCTTGTTTTGAGAGTCATATAGGTATATCTCCCCTGATATTTGTAGTGGATTCACTCTGGATATATCTTGACTTCCAGTTGTGGCTCTTACAGTCTTTCTTCCCACTTTTCCATGATGTGAACTGAGCCTTAGGTGTAGGAGTTGTATTATCAATGTATCACTTGCAGCTGGGCAGCACATGATCACTGTTCTCTGCCTTTTGACTGGTTGTGCTTTCTGTACAACTGTGCTGGCTGTCTACCGAAAAGAGAAATTTCTTTGATGAGGTGTGGAAGCTACATTTAATCGTGGATATAAGGATAAATATTTAGAATGCAGTTAGGAGCTCTGTTGGTTTGGTGAAGTGGTGGGTATAAATTCTCACCCGAGCTCCATAAACTCAGAAACCCAGAGTATTTAGTTAGGTTTGAGACCACTAAGAGAGTTGTTGGTTACCACCAACATACGCATGCCACTATTGTACACTTAGGATTATCATGTATGCTGTTAATTGCTGTAGTTCATAGGTTTGATAGCTGTGTAGAACTAATGACTGCTTTCTGCCCTTAAAAGTTTGCATGGCACATTCTGATATTGTGAAAGCTAGTCACCAAGGACAGAGGCTTTCAAGTCAGACCCAGCATGGCCCTCTGTTTAAAAATGCATGGTGACATCAGCAATAGCTTACCATCAACCTTTGGGAGGCAATCAAGGATGTAAAAGTCACTTTTATTTGCCAGATATAATTGTCATCTAGGAGGCATACTGCTGAGTAAGCTCATCCTTTCTAGCTCTTTCTGAACACTTGTTAGCTATTTCAATTCAGCTGTTCTGGCCCAAACTCTTATCCAAGCTGACTCATTCAAACTGGCCTCTCTCAGCTTCTGACTGTATTGTTACGCTTGGCCTCAAACTCACTCTGGCAATCTGTTCTAATCTTCCTGCTTCTTCTTATTCTCTAGCTAGTTCTGTCTTCACCTGCAATCCTTCTCTGTAAAACTGTTCTGGTAAAACTGTGTCCTTTCCCCCCATCCCCTCTCGCTCTCCCTCTTTTTTTCTTTGCACTGCCTCCTTTTTAAAAATTAATTTTATTTATTTACACCCCAGATTTTGCCTCTGTACCAGTCCCCCCTCCCAGAATTTTTTACCATGTTCCCCGTCCCCTTTGCCACTGAGAGGGTACGTCCCTCTGGGGCATCCCCCTTCCCTGGGGCATCAAGTCTCTATGGAATTATGCACAGCCTCTCCCACTGAGACCAGACAAGGCAGTCCTCTGCTACATAGGTACCTGGGGCCTTGGACTAGCCCAGTTATGCTAACTGGTTGGTGGCTTAGTCCATAGGAGCTCCTAGTAGTCTGAGTTAGTTGATACTTTTGGTCTTCCTATGGGGTTGCCATCCCCTTCAATTCCTTTAGCTCTTCCCCCAACTTTTACACAGGAGACCCCGACTTCAGACCAAAGGTTGGCTATAGGTATCTATCTCAGTCAGCCTGTTGTAGAGCCTCTCTTGGACAGCCATGATAGGCTTCTGTCTGTACAACATAGCATTAATACTAGTGTCAGGATTTGATGCCTGCCAATGGGATAGATCCTAAGTTGGGCCAGTCTTTGTTTGCTCATTCCTTCAGTCTCAGCGCCATTTTTGTCTCTACATTTCTTTTCTTTTCTTTTCTTTTTTTTTTTTTTTTAGATATTTTCTTTATTTACATGTCATATGATTTCTCCTTTCCCAGTTTCCCCCTCCAAAAAACAAACAAACAAACAAAAACAAGAACAAATCTGTTTCCTCCCCCCTCCCCATGCTTGCCAACCCATCCTCTCCCACTTATTGGCCCTGGCATTCTCCTACACTGGGGCACAGAATATCATCCTGAGTGAGGTAACTCAATCACAAAAGGACACACATGGTATGCATTTCTTTTAGACAGGAACAATTCTGGGTCACAAATGTTGAAGGTGCGTGGGTATCTCCACTCATCCACTGGGGACCTTGTCTATCTATTAGAGGCCTTAACTTCAGGTTCCATAGCCCCACTGTTGGTCATTGCAGCTAAGGTCACCCACAATGATTCCCGGGATCCTCTCACATCCAAGGTCTCTCTGGGACCATCTAGAGGTTTCCTCACTTTCCACACCTTGCAGTAGCATATTTCCATCCAATTTCCTGGCCCTCTGGGTTTCTCTCCTATTTCCCCTCATACTTGACCCACTCTCCTCTTTCCTCTCTCCCCATTCCCACCCAGGAACCATCCTCCCTCTCCCTCCTTGTCTTGTCACTAATATTAGTGGGTTTGCTTGTAGTCTTTCTCCATTTAATTTGATGTTGGCTGTTTGTTTGCTATATATGGCTTTTATCATGTTTATATATATGTGATGAATTCCTGATCTCTCCAAGACTTTTAACATGAAGGTTACTGGATTTTGTCTAAGGTTTTTCTGCATCTAATGAGATAATTATGTAGCCTTTTCTCTCTCCGTTTGTTTATATAGTGTACTACATTGATGACTTTCATATTATGAACCATCCCTGCATCCCTGAAATGAAGCCTACTTGATTATAATGAATGATGGCTTTGATATGTTCTTGGATTCAGTTTGTGAGAATTTTATTGAGTATTTTTTGTATTGATATATTCATATGTGAAATTGGCTTGACATTCTCTTTCTTCGTTGAGTCTTTGTGTGGTTTAAGTATCAGAGTAACTATGGCTTGATAGAATGACTTAGATCATGTTCCTTCTATTTCTATTTTGTGCAATAGTTTGAGGAATATTGGCAATAGCTCTTCTTTGAAGGTCTGTAGAGTTCTGCACTAAAACCATCTGGCCTTGGGAGGTTTTTAATAACTACTTCTACTCTCTTAGGGGTTATGGGACTGTTTAAATAGTTTACCTGTTTTTTTTTGTTTGTTTTTGGGTTTTTTTTTTGTTTGTTTGTTTTTGAGACAGAGTTTCTCTGTATAGCTCTGGCTATCCTGGAACTCACTCTGTAGACCAGGCTGGCCTCGAACTCAGAAATCCGCCTGCCTCTGCCTCCCAAGTGCTGGGATTAAAGGCGTGCGACACCACCACCCAGCCAGTTTACCTGTTCTTGATTTAACTTTGGTATGTGGTATCTGTCTAGAAAATCATCCAATTCATCATGATTTTCCAGGTTTGTTGAGTATAAGCTTTTGTAGTAAGTTCTGATGAATTTTTTAATTTCCTCAGTTTCTGTTATGTCTTCCTTGTCATTTCTGATTTTGTTTTTGGATACTGTCTCTGTGCCCTTTGGTTAGTTTGCCTAGGGGTTTATCTATCTTGTTGATTTTCTCAAAGAACCAGCTCTTCAGTTTTTTTTTTTTAAATCTTTGTATCATTTTCTGAATTTTAGTCCCAAGTTTTACTATTTCCTGCTATCTACTCCTGTAGGGTGTGTCTCTTCTAGAGCTTTCAGGTTTCCTGTTAAGTTGCTAGTATTGGACCTATCTAATTTCTTAATGAAGGCACTTAGTGCTATGAAACATCCTCTTAACACTGCCTTCATGTATCCAATACATTTGGGATATGCTGTGCCTTCATTTTCATTGGATTCTAAAGTCTTTAATTGCTTTCTTTATTTCTTCCATGACCCAGTGATCACTGAATAGAGAGTTGTTCAGTTTCCATTAGTATGTGAACACTCTGTTGTTTTTGTTCTCACTGATTTCCAATCTTAGTCTGTTGTGACCTGATTGAATACATGGGATTATTTCAATCTTCTTGTGTCTGTTGAGGCTTGTTTTGTGTCTGATTATATGGTTGGTTTTGGAGAAGGTTCCATGAGGTGGTGAGAAGAAGATGTTTTCTTTTGTTTTGGGGTGAAATGTTCTGTAAATATCTGTTAAATTCATTTGGTACATTACTTCTGTTAGTTTCACTGTGACTCTGTTTAGTTTCTGTTTCAATGACTTGTCTCTTGGTGAGAGTGGGATGTTGAAGTCTCCACTATTATTGTGTGAGGTTCCCTGTGTGTTTTGAATTTTAATAAAGTTTCTTTTATGAATGTGTGTGTGTCCTTGCATTTGAGGCATAGATGTTCAGAATTGAGACTTCCTCTTAATGGATTTTTCCTTCTCACCTATTTTTATTACTTTTGGTTGAATGTTTATTTTATTGGATATTAGGATGGCAACTCCAGTTTGTTTCTTGGGACCTTTTGCTTGGAAAACTTTGCAGTAACCTTTCACTCTGAGGTAGTGTCTGTCTTTGTTAGGAGAGTATGTTTTTTGTATCATGCAAAATGATGAATCCTGTTTGCATATCCAGTCTTTTAGCCTGTGTCTTTTTATTTGGAAATTGAGTGTATTTAAGTTGAGAGATAGTAAAGGCCAATGATTGTTATAGTTCCTGTTATTTTTGTTGTTGGAGGAGGTATTATGTGTGTGTGATTCTCTTCTTTTGGGTTTGTTGTAAGATGATTAATTTCTTGTGTTATCTCAGATGTACTGCACTACTTGTGTTGGGGTTTTCCTTTTAGTATCCTATGTAGGGATATATTAGTAGAAAGATATTGTTTAAATTTGTTTTATTTCATGGTATATCTTAGTTTCTCCATCTATGGTCATTGAGAGATTTGCTGGGTATAGTAGACTGGGTTAGGCATCTGTGCTCTCTTAGGATCTACATGACTTCTGTCTTAGATCTTCTGGCTTTTTGCATCTCTCTTGACAAGTCTGGTTTAATTCTAATATGCCTGCCTTCATGTGTTACTTAGCCCTTTTCACTTATAGCTTTTAATACTCTTTCTTTATTCTTTGCTTTTGGTAGGATAGCAATTTTCACAGTATTAATTCAAGAGCATGGAAGATCTTTCCATCTGCTGATGTCTTTTTCAATTCCCTTTTTCAATGTTAAAATTTTTATTCTACAAGTTTTTCACTTGCCTGGATAGAGTTATCCCAAGATATTTTCTAATGTGATGCTGTTATGAAAGGTATTGTTTCTCTGATTTCTTTCTCAATGTTCTTGTCATTTGTATATAGGAAGTCTAGTAAACTTGTGTGTTGATTTTATATCCTGCTACTTTCTTAAATGTGTTTATGAACTGTAGAAACTTCTCATTGTAATATTTTAGGTCATAAACACACACACACAGAGAAAGAAGGAGAGAGAGAGAGAGAGAGAGAGAGAGAGACAGAGAGAGAGAGAGAGAGAGAGAAAGAATGTTCATGTCATCTTCAAATTAGAATACTTTGACTTCTCCCTTTACTGATTTTTTTATCTCCTAGAAACATTGTGGGTTTTATTATTATTTATTTTACAGTCCAACAGCAGTTCCCTTCTCTCCTCTCCCCCAGTCGCTTCCCTACTTCTCCTCTTCCTCTTTCTACTCATACACTCTTTCTCTGTTTCTGTTCATAAAAGGGCAACCTCTTAATGGATATCACTAGCCATGGCATAGCAAGTTACAGTAAGACTAGGCACCTCCTCTCCTATTGAAACAAGGCAAGGCAACACTAAAGGAGTAAAGGGTCGTAAAAGCAGGGAACAGAGCAAGAGACAGTTCCTGCACCCACTGTTAGGAGTCCCAGGAGAAGAAAAACTAATACTGTAGCATATATGCAGAAAGCCTATGTCAGGTCCATGCAGACTCCCTGGTGGACAGTTCGGTATCTCTTAGCCTCTATGGGCCTTGAGTATTTGTTTCTCTGAGTTTTCCTATGGTGTCTTTGACCCCTCTGATTCCTCTAATTCTTCCTCCCTTTCTTTTGCAGGATTCCCCAAGCTCCACCTCGTGTGGGGCTCTGGGTGTCTACATTTGTTTTGGTCAGTTGCTGGGTGAAACCTCTCTTATGACAATTGTGCTAGATGCTAATATATGAGTATAGTAGAATAGAATTAGGAATCATTTCATATATTTCTTTTCCATTCATGTTTGATTCTATTGTGGGACTCTGGGCAATCTAGCCGCTGCTTCTTGGCCTTCCAGGTAATGTGAGGCATGGACTCCCTCTAATGGCATGGGTCTCATGCTGGATCAGTCATTTGTTGGTCACTCCTACAATCCCTATGACACCTTTACACAGCACATCTTTTAGGCAGAACAAATTGAAGGTGGAAGGTTGTGTGCCTGTGTTGGTTTCCTAACCCCTCCAATCGAAGTCTTGCCTGGTTCCAGAAGATGGCCAGTTCAGACTCCACATCCCCCTTCACTAGGAGTCTTAGCTATGTCACTCTCATCAGTTCCTGGAAATTTCTATAGTCCTGGGTTTCTAGCTCATCTGAGAGATGCCTGCCCCCTCCCAGCTGTCTCTCATAGTACTCTCTATCTTCATCCTTCTCCTACCTGTTGCTCCCCTCCCCATCCCTTCTCTTTTCCAGTCCCCTCTCCCATCTACCTGCAATGTCTAGTCTGTTTCACCTTTTCAAGAGATTCATATGTCCTGTCTAACTTAAGCCCTCCTTGTTACATAGTTTCTGTGGGTTTGTGGATTGTAATATTGTTATCCTTTATTTTAGAGCTAAAATCCACTTGTGAGTACGTACCATGTTTATCTTTCAGGGTCTGGGTTACCTCACTCAGGATGCTATTTCCTATTACACTCATTTGCCTGCAAATTTCATGATGTCATTGTTTTTCATAGCTGAGTAATACTTCATTATGTAAATGTAACGCACTTTCTTTTTCCATTCTTCAGTTTGGGGACATTTAGATTGTTTCTAGTTTCTGTCTATTACAAATAAAACTGCTATGAACATAGTTGAGTAAGTCTCCTATTGGTATGTTGGAACAACTTATGAGTATATGCCCAGGGCTGGTATAGCTGGCATTGAAGTAAATGAATTCTCAGTTTTCTGATAACATGTCATATTGCTTTCCAAAGTGGTTGTACAAGGCTGTATTTATACCAGCAATGGGGGAGTGATCCCTTGCTTCATATACTTGCAAGCATGAGTTGTCTCTTGAGTTTTGAACTTAGTCACCCTATTTATGATAGAATTTCAGAGTTGTTTTGATTTGTATTCCCCTGATAATTAAGAATATTGAACATTTCTTTTTTCTTTTTTAGATAGGGTTTCTCTGTGTAGTCCTGGCTGTCCTGGAACTCACTCTGTAGACCAGGCTGGCCTCGAACTCAGAAATCTGCCTGCCTCTGCCTCCCAAGTGCTGGGATTAAAGGCATATGCCACCACCGCCTGGCTGAAAAATTTTTTTTAAGTGTCTCTCAGACATTAGCGATTACTCTGTTGATAATTCTGTTTAACTCTTTACCCCATTTTAAAAATTGGGTTGTTTGGTTTGTTGCTGTCTAATTTCTTGAGTTCTTTGCATATTTTGGATATCAGCCCTTTGGCAGATATGGGTTTGGTGAAGATCTTCGCTCATTTTGTAGGCTGCCATTTTGTCCTTTTTATGGTGTCTGTTCTAATGATCCCTAATCCTAGGCCCGGAAGCTTCTAGCCTTTGTACGTCCTCTAATGTTCCAAACTTACTCTTTCAATCTGGCTTCTCTCAGCTTCTGACTGAATTGCTCTGCTTGGCCACATATAAACTTTGGCAATATGTTCAAATCTTCTGGATCCTTCTCATACTTGCACTTGTTCTGTCTTCACCTATGTCTAACTGTTTTCCTCCATTAGGCCTTTCTCTGTAAAACTGTTCATGGACAACTTCCATACATGTACCACTACCACTACCACTATACCACCTCTCTCTCTTTCCATTTCTCTCTCTCTCTCTCTCTCTCTCTCTCTCTCTCTCTCTCTTTCTCTCCTTTTTCCTTCCCCTCCCTTCTCCCCTCCCTCCCTTTTCTTTGCTCCTAAGTAGCATCTCTTCCTGTGATATTCAGTAACATAAGGGGAACTGGAAAATATTATACTATATGTAGTTTCCCATGCTCTAAGAGATAATTCCACATGTTCTGGACCTAATCTTCAAATGTCAGATTTATGTTTTATTTGTAATCTCTGTAAGATTAGGAGTCTAGAAAAGGAGTGGGAATTAAAGGGTGAGAAGACAGTAAAAGATGTGATATGAAAGGGGAAGTGGAAGAATACTGGAGGTTAAAGGTGTAAGTGGGAATGGGAGTTTGAAAGACAAGGAAACAATACTTTGTAAGTTAATTTTAAATACAGTTTTTAAAAAGAACTTGTATGTAGATATCTTCTATTCCCAGAAACGTTGGTTATTAACGAAAAATATTAGTACTGGGCTTGGGACAACTCCTTGTGAGTCATTGGTCAGTGAGAAGCCCAAAAGTTCCCCATAACAACACAGGGTATTGTCATTGCTCTCAGCCTACTATAGCTAGATGGCGAGACCTTATTTCTGAGAACACAAAACTCTTTGGTTATAGGACAGAAGTCAAGCTGGACCTGACTTGAAGATCTCCTAGGATTTTTGCCTTAAATAACATGCAACTCATTCCCTTTGGTCTCAACATCCTAGTGGTAGCTACTGATTCTTCTTGCCAGCCTAAGCTTTTCTCATGGCTTCTACCTAGGCAGAAGTCTAATTTGATAGCTTCAGGAAGAGGAGACACCACTAGGATAACAAAACACCTGCCTCTTACATCCTTGATTAGACAAGCCCCTTTGTTCTTTGCTATCCCCTACTTTGGTGAACATGATCGATAATTAAGTGGAACTGCAAAAGACTTCCCAGTGTAACACAAAGTATCTTGCATGTGACTACCTTACAGGTCTCAGAGCCCTGCTCCCACACCTATTTTTAACAAATTTTCATAGGTATAATATAAAATTTCTTCTAGTTGTAGTATATCAATAACAATAGGGTTCTGTTTATTTCCTAACAGGATTATTAAAGTATGATCAATTGGGGACATTAGATGATACAATTTACACATTGTACTATGACCAATTGGGATACATACATAAACTGACTCCAAATGCCTTTGATGCTGGTTCAAAACTTTTAGGGCATGGAAGTTCTGCCAGTATTTTTGGACAGGTCAGTAACATGTTGAAACTGTTTGCCTTCCTTTTAGAGCAGATGGCACATTCTATGTGCATGTTAATGAGAGAGTGTTTTGTTTGTTTGGTTAGTTGGTTGGGTTTTTTTTTTTGTTTGTTTGTTTTGGGTTTTTCATTTGTTTGTTTGTATTTTCAGAGGGTGTTTTCTTTAATACATCCCTTTTGAAGTTGTTAAATTATATGTTTGCACATACAAGTACAGGTGTTTGTGTTAAGGGTGCTGAGTCTACCTTGTAGGTGAAGTTACAGGTAGTTGCATGTCACTTGGCAAGATGCCTGAGAACCAAACTCAGGTCCATTGTAAAGATCAAGTGTGTGCTCCTAGCAGCTGAGCCATAAATTTGGATCCATCAGGACAAACATTCTTTGGTAGAGGAAAATTTGACACACAACATTGAACACCTCCAAAATCTTCTCTAAGTCTCACAGGTGCCCTCCAGTTATCCTTATACAAGATTCCCCAGCAGAACAGCAAAACACCTAAAATTGATCTGCTGTAAGAAACTCAGGTCCTGGTAGAGTTTATTTTCTACGTTCCAAAGTTGACTTTGAAGAAATATAATTTGACACCTTCCATTTTAAATAGTCCTGATCACTAGTTTATTCCTTGTTTAATGCCAATATAGAGCAGAGCTTTTCAGTCCTTCACAGATAATAATAGACACATATTTTAACTACTGCAATATATATGATATAATATATATGTAATATATATATATACATATATATATGTATATATATATGTATATATATATATATAGAGAGAGAGAGAGAGAGGACTGAAGAAAATTATTACTGGCATATAGACATAAAAATGAATACTCATCAATAAAGTAGCCAAGATTAAAATATGTTTCATTTGTCTCAAATTTTTTTTTAAAAAGGATAGATGTCTTTCTAGGTCAGTCCAGGCCTTAAGAAGTAATTTTGTGCCTAAGAGCATTTGCTACTCTCCTAGAGGACCAGAATTAGATACTCACCTATAGAGTGACTCACAACCATCTATAACTATAGCTCCAGAATATGCAATACATGTTTAAGACCTCTGAAAGCAGTAGGTATATATGTGTTGCACATATATGCACACTATGCTGGTTTGGTTCTGTCAATTTGGCACAAACCTAGATACCTCTGGGAAGAAGAATGTCACTTGAGGAATTGCCAACATCAGACTGGCTTGGAGCCAGGTCTTTGAGGCATTGTCTTGATTAGTGTTTAATGTGGGCAGTCACAGCTAGAAGCATAGTTACATGGCTGCTCCAACTTCCTGCCTCCAAGTTCTCAAGAAAAATTATTTTCTTAGTTTCCTTTCCTGGTGTAGTAGATATAATCTGGAATAAACTATTTCCTCCCCGAGTTGCTTATGGTCAGAAGTAGAAAATAAACTAGGACACATATTAGTTGAATGATCTATCCATATACCTGGTTAGGACTGTAGATAGAGAGGAAAGTGTTTTAGCATTCTATGTCTAAGATGCACACACAAAGTAAAGAGGAATTCCATGAGATGGGTATGCCACCATGCGTCTGGAGTCTGGGCTCTGGATTCTGCAAATGTAAGGAGCAAATGATGTGAGCAATCTGCTAGAAATAACCAACAAAAGCAACCCTCAGAATTTCACTAACATACTGTTTTGCAGAAAGTGGCTTAGTTCTGTTCAATGAAATTTGAAATTGTTTAGATGGAGAAACTATAGGAATTTCTATACTCTGGACAAGCTGGAAGAACTCTGACTCAACAATATTACTTTTTCCTTCACACAAATGATACATACATCCTCTCCGGAAAAAGGAATCTCTAGGCTTTATTACGTGTCAGGCACTGCTGTGAACTCTTCATCTTATAACAACTATTTGTCCTCATTTCCTTATGAGGTATGTGAGGCACATAGAGAGTAAATAATTACCTAAATTATGTGACAGTTCAGGTATTAGAATCAGGCTTTTTACTGAAGCAATTGGTTCAGGGTCTGTCCTTTTAGATACCTTATTTCCCTATCTCGTTCCTGGTGAGTACCCAAAATTCAAACAAACACTGGGAGGAAAATGTGACAGACATGTTTGTTGGAGTCAGTATTGGATAGATATGGCTCCTAACAGATTTTTGGTCCAAAACCAAACAGATTTTATATACAACCCGCACATACACTTGGTATCCTAAGCAGCAGGGCCGACTCCAACAACCTCTTTGAAGCTGGTATTCATTTTTATTTTCCCCCACTGAAAGTACTCCACATTGTTCAGTTCAGCATAAAAGAATTAGGTGTCAGAAATCTAGGTAAACAGTACTTTAAGAGACTGTCTGAATGTTCTGTCAGTTTAATGTCTGGGATATACTGGTGAAGACCAAAACCAGAAGCACCCAAGCACAGAACAGGAGACTCGGAGCAGTGTTCAAAGGGAAGACACCTTATTGGACCTTCCATGATAAAACTCCAAATTGGAACCAAATAGAGCTCCAATTAGAACTAGTCATGACAAAATCTTGTGTTCATGATGGTGTCACCTTAGACAGCACACTCGAAAATCTGCACCTCCAAACTTCTCACATACACCACTACACCTTCCTCACAGGACAGAAATACACCACTACACCTTCCTCACAGGACAGAAATACACCACTTCATCCTCCGCAAAGGTACAGAAACTTCAAACTCGGATTTATTTATCAAACTTCTTTTTTTTTCTACACTGCAGAAAACTGAGTTTTCTCATTCACACATGTAGATATTCAAAGATATCCAAAGATTATATGGGTATATTACTCTAATCCATAGGTAAACCAGTATCATTTTGATATGAATGGGAAGCAAGAATGCTATTTGAATATACCATAATTGAAGCATAGACATTTATCATATAATATTTCCCTTTCTCCAATTTCAGAAGCCTGATTTGGGATTTGAAACTGCATTAGTTCCGCAATACATCTCTACCAAAGAAATGTTTTTCTTTTCATATGTACCTCTGACTATGCCTACCAGAATTCAGTGGCAAAAGAGATTTAGAACTATACACTTTGGGAAAATAATACAGTTCAGGTAATTAATGATTGTAGTTAATTTAAAATGTAGCAAGGTTAACAACAAGGAAAAAGTATCACATCTGTACTGGTCTCCACCCTACAGCACTACAATATGAAGGAATAAAGCCTTGGTATAAGTTTTGAAGGGCACAAACAATATTCAAAGTATGTCTACCTGATGGCTGTAAGGAAAGAGATGAGTTTACGTTTTTCTTGTAACTGACACAAAAGCAGAAGTTCTGTTTTTTCCTTTGTATAGCAACCTTGCATTGCCTAAATTCTTTGAATAATTCTGCTACATTTTCTACATATTCCTTTATGCTTTCCTAGTAGAATTAGAACCTCATTCTAAGTAAACAATCATATCACCTGCAAACAACTTCCATTTTTTTCTTAGCATTTCTTAGCATATTTTACCTTTTCCTATACTATTCTGTAGGCCTAATAAAAAACATCTTACATAGAAGACATTTTCCTTCTTGCTCCAGTTTTTTAAAAGAATATTTTAAACATTTCATCATAACATGAACTCTTTTATAGGTTTGAATTTTGTTGTTGTTGTTGTTGTTGCTGTTTTTCTAGACAGGATTTCTCTGTGTAGCCAGCCCTAGCTGTCCTGGAATTCACTCTATAGACCAAGCTGGCCTCGAACTCAGAAATCCATCTCCTTCTGTCTCCCAAGTGTTGAGATTAAAGGCGTGCTCCACTACTGCCCGGCTTCTTTTATAGTTTTTAACCTATTTTTTCCCACTTTTTCTAAGTTTATTTCTTTTTTTCAATTTATCTG
>JADRCD010176958.1:0-19344 GCA_019843815.1 Montemys delectorum
TTTTTTTTTCCTTTTAGTCTCAGCTGCCTCTCCTATGCAATTGCTTAGTCAGTCATACAAAGAAAGGGAGGTTTCCATTATGCAACTGTTGCTTCATCGGGGCAGACCTCTGCACAGAGTCACAACCTTATTACGCTACTAACTCAGCACACATGTGATGTAATTGCTAGTGTTAGGCTTAGTGTTGCGATGAAATATATATAATGGACCTAGAATTGATGGGTTCTCACTGTTTAAGGCTATTTCACTGTTAAAAGTAGTAAGGTTAATTTTTTTTTTAAAATTCTCAGAAGAGGTGAAGATATTAGAATACATGACCCCCCTGTGAATAAACTCAGTTTTCTTTGTGTTTGTTTGCAGCCACATGTCTTTCATGCTGTGCGGAGAAAGCTGAACCTTCTGGATTTTGACAGAGATGGCACCATCAGTTTTGAGGAATTTCTTCTTGCAATCTTCAGCTTATTGGACCCCTCTTATTTTGACACATCACTAGTAAATTCAGAACCAAGACTGATGTCTAAATCAGACAAGATGGATGCTGTGGATTTTGGGGCAATCGCTGGAAGCACTCAGCAGGTAGAAGGGGTTGGGCCAACTCAAGAAAGGCTCATCTTTCCATCAGAAATGGCATCATCGGGTCAGTGCAGCAATGAAGAAGGTGAGGTAGGTGATGAGCCCACAGCGAGCCCATGTGAAGACATTAAGACCCACAGCCTGCCAAGAAATGCGTCTGAGCCAAATGACCCTGAGAACCAACAGCCGAAAGAAGATGCTCAGGAAGTCACACAAAATATACCAGCAACAGAATATGATGGAGTCCAACTTAAGAGAAACACAGCAGTAGAAGTACCCAGACAGAGCACCAGTCCAACACAGGAGATCCCAAGAGAAAGGAGTAAACCATCCAGGAGGCAAAGTGACACCAAGATAAGTGACCATATGATACAGAGGCCAACTGAAGATGAGGAACGTGCTTCTACAACACAAGATCCATTCCTGCAGAAAGAAGACAAAGCCGCTGAGTCAGCGCACACTGATTTGCCAGTAGTAGCTGCTCCCGAGAAATCATCTCAAACACAGGGGTTTTTTGAGCCTACGGATGATACTAGACTATCTGAGACTCAAGAGACCGGAAAGGATGCTGGCAGAATACCACCCGAGACCACAAATTTAGAGGATCCCAAGGCTGACGGTAGAGCATATGAGAGCCACGGGTTGCCAGCACAAGAAAGAGAACGCGAAACAAGGGACCAGTCTGTCAAAAGCCAGAGCAGAAATGTTTCAGAAACATCTAGTAGAGGTGAATGGGAGGGGGAGTGGAAAGAACATAAAAGAATAACCAGTTCTACAGCACCAGAAGCTGAAACACAAGATGAGAAGTATGAAGAATTCCCAGGATCGTGGAGGGAAAACGATGCCAAAAAGGGCTCTGCCGTGCAAGATCCAAGCTCTGAGGAAGGAGATCAGAATCTCCCTGAAATTAAGGAAGAATCTGTCTCAGGAGGAGAGGCAAGACACAGCGAGGAGGAAGATACAGTAGATGCATTTGCAATCAACAAAAACAGCCCTGCCGCTGAAGAGACACTGGGAACAAGAGAAAAGTCTGAAGAGCTGGCACCACTCGAGAAGCAACCTCAAGGAAAAAAGCAAAGGGCCGCCAGGACTCAGGACAAGCCAGTCAGGAAGGAGGACTACAGTGAGGGAGAAGATCCCGAGTTATCAGTTACACCAAGTGATGAGGGCTTTTGTGAAACTCCCAACAGCCTGGCTCCGGAGGTAGGTAAGAGCAGCTCAGAGACAGCTGAGCCACATGTACCAGGGGATTCACAGGGTCAGGTAGACCACCACGGAGATGCTAAGCAAGAAAGTCACAATAACAACCCGGATGCCCAGAAGCAGGGAGCACCGGGTGAGAGCAGCAGAGAGCAGGAGGAGGTAGTGCTGTCGATTCAAGAAGATGGACAGTTCCCAGAGGAACAGGAACAGTCTGCCAGGGAGAAGCATGATGGTCTCAGCTCAAGGACCAACGGAGGTCCCGGGGCAGCTGTGGAGCCCAGTGAAGGAGGGGAGGTACAGGAGGCTACAGCAGGGAGTGAAACCAGAAAATCCCTAGAGGCAGAGGGCTCAGAGGCCCAGTGAGTGAGTCTACTGAATGTTGGTCTATTTGGCTTGATGGGGACTTTGGATTAAAGTTGAAAATTAAATAACCCGATGATCAATTTCTTTTGTTGGTTCATTTCTTCCTTCGTTCTCCATGTTACTGTGTTGAACAGAAACAAACACAATCACTTACTTGTAGATTTTGTTTTTGTTTTCTTCTGAATACTATAATTAGAGGATGATGCACTTGATCTTAGCAATGGCCCAGAAAGAATTACCATGTTTGCTGAAGCTCCCTTTCTCTTGGCATTCTGCCCTAATATTTTTTTTTCAATTTAATTTATGACTCTTAGAATAAGGATATTTTAGGAAACTTAAAATTCAAAAATAAGCCTTCTTCTCTTTCCACTTTAGGCTCTTTCTGGGTTTTTGTTTTGTTTTGTTTTGTTGTTTTTGTTTTGTTTGGAGAGGAGGGAGGTAAGGGTGTTTATATACACATGGAGATCAAATAGAGATAGGATGTGTTCTTTAATTGTGCTCCTTATTTTGGGAGGTCACGGTCTCTAATTGAATCTGGGATTTATCAGTTTAGCCAGACTATCTGACCAGGAGTTCCCAGGGACTGGCCAGGATCTTCTACCTTTGTTCCCTAGTTAGTTAGTGGGATTACAGGTAAGCCACCAGCTATGGCTTTGCACATGGCACTGGGGGTCTGAGCTCTGGTCCTCATGCTTGTATGGCAGGCACTGTCACAACTGAGCTGGCTCTCAGTTCCCCTCTCAGTTCCCATATCTTCACATTCTATCTTCAAATATAAAAATAACCCCTACCTAATTAAAATAAAATCTTAAATAACTAAATGACAAGAGATAACCCCCAACACACACACATACATACACACACACACACACACACACACACACACACACACAGAGAGAGAGAGAGAGAGAGAGAGAGAGAGAGAGAGAGAGAGAGAAGAGCATAAGCTTATCAGCAACTTTATTAAAATAAATTCATGAGAGAGACTATACTGATGGCCAATATCCCTGCTGCTATAGTTTAGATCTGGAATGTCCCTCCAAGTGCCACATGGTAAAAGCTTGGTACCTGGCCTATGATATTATTGGGAAGTAATGGAAGAGATTGTAATGGAGTAATGGAAGAGAGTAATGGAGATCATATGTGCCTGAAAGATCGCTCTTCAAGGAGATACAGGACTCTAGTTTCCCCTTGCGTTGCCTTTCAGTTCCTATACCACGAGCGCTTTGCCCTGATGTAGGTGCTTGCCATGATGTATTGACATTCACAGGCCTAGAAGAGAAGCACTATCTGGTCATATACTGATACTTTGAAAATTATGAGCCAAAAGATACCTTTAATTTATTACAGTAATTGAAAGTTGACTCACACATATGAAATCTCCATGGAAAAGCACATTAAAATAATTTTATGGTCTGGTGAGATGGCTCAGCAGGTAAGAGCACTGACTGCTCTTCCAAAGGTCCTGAGTTCAAATCCCAGCAACCACACAGTGGCAATGAGATCTGATGCCCTCCTCTGGTGCATCTGAAGACAGCTACAGTATACTTATTTATAATAATAAATACATCTTTGGGCCAGAGAGAGCAGGGACTAAGTAACTGGGGTCTACTGGAGCAAGTGGAGTCTACTGGAGCAAGCAGAGTTGACCTGAGCAAGCAGAGGTCCTAAAACCAAAGTCAATTCCCAACAACCCTCGACCCCTCCTGCTTTCCTGCTCCCTGCCTCTGACCACAGCCTCCCGCCCACAACTACATTTATTTTTAAAATCCACCAATTAAGATTGGTTTCTTTGTTCTTTGCAGCTTCTTTTCCTATGTAAACCTTAAAGCCCCAAGCCTCGGGGTCGATTCCACTGTCCCTTGCAGGGGATACGAATCGACCCGGAGCTCCGCCCAATAAAAACTTCATGTGCTTTGCAGCAAGTTGGCCTCTCCTGTTTCACTGGGCACTCACTCTCCCGCGACTTGAGTGAGGGTCTCCCTCTGGGGGTCCTACAGTACCATGTCAAGGAATATATCATATGCATATGTGTTATGTTTATTTATATATGTATTATCTTGCACCTCCACCTGGTATATCTAAATACCTATAACTTCCATGGGTTTGGACATCGCAGCACCAGGAACTGACAACCACCTATCCACAAATATTCTCTTTAAGCTCTTTCTCCATGTCTTTCATGAATCGATCACCTCTAGTCTCCAAAACTGTGGGCCCCTCTCTTTCTTAGCTTGCTCTTTCATACCTCTCTCCATGTATGTTATCAGTGTCTCTTCTGCATCAATACTTTCAGTCTGCCTTGTTCAGACCTGACTCCACATGATTAAGCCCACCCTACAAGTGCTCACAGTTGTCACATATGTGATTTGCTAGCCACTGCCCCATATTCTATAGTTATCCTCTCCATTTCCTTTCTTCTGTCATTCCTTCAATCCCCATTCTGTTAGATTTCAAAGAAACAAATACTGAAATCATCATTTGCCTTGTTTCTTTTTAATTCTTTTTTTTGTTTGTTTGTTTTTGTTTTTTTGAGACAAGGTTTCTCTTTGTAGCCCTGGCTGTCCTGGAACTCACTCTTTAGACCATGCTGGCCTCAAACTCAGAAATCCACCTGCCTCTGCCTCCCAAGTGCTGGGATTAAAGGCGTGTGCCACCATGCCTGGCTAATTCCTTCTTTCTATTCTACCACACTATCTTTTGATAAGGTTTTTCTGTAAATCCATCTTCCAGATAGATCATCTTTTCTTCATTACATATAAGAATTCACATATCTTAACTAGTGTCTCTCCCTCCCATTTTATCAACCGTCTAAATGCTGCCTATCCTATGGGATCTAACCCCAAATACACTTTATTCATTCTAAAATGTTTATTTCTTTAAAACGCAGAGTGTGGGGTTAGAGAGATGACTCAGTGGTTAAGAGCACTTGCTTCTCTTTTATAAGACCCAAGTTCAGTTCCCAGCACTCACATTATGTAGTTCACAACTGTCTGTGACTCCAGCTCCAGGAGGTCCAATGACTGGCCTCCTCAGGTCTGGCAACTCAAGTGCATATCCACATACAGACACAGACATCTACACATGACTGAAAAGAAATCTTAAAACAAGCGAACAAACAAAACAATGGTAGTGCAAGATACTAAGTGTGGTGTTAAGATTATAATTGAAACTAGGGAAAATAAGAACTCTTCACCTTGGAGCTTACAGTGTGGTAAGGAAAGGGAGATTCCTTCAACAGTAGAATGAGAAATAGACAAGAGAGCTCCAGGTAGCACTGTAATAAAGAGGGCAGAACTTGGGGGTGGTGGGGAGGGAGATGTCAGAAGCACTGCTTTAACCCTTTGACCCTTTGAGTCTCCTCCTGCCCAACAGATCTAATCTCCCTATAGTCCACAGTCTTTACTTAGGTTTCTGCTTTTAACTTTCTCCTGAGTTCTAATTATGGATGTGCTTGCAGTAGCATCCTTCTCAGTGTATAGTCTTTGGTGGCAAGATTTACATCTTACTCTCTTTCCTGACCCTAGAGTTTGACCTCAGATATCTATTATGGTTTCAGTAGGTGTTTTGTTGAGCAAGCAAATGAATGGCTGTATCATTTCAACATCATCTTTGCTAGGTTCCCACTGCATCCATTCCCATTCAGTCACTCTTGAATTTTGCAACAGACTGTCTTCGCCTCTTTATCTCAGTCTACTTAAGAACTGTCAGTGACACCGTATACTTTTCCATGTGCCACAGCAACCTAAATTGACCAGACTCTCTCTATTATATCCCTCTAATTACAATTGATGACTTCCTGCAAAAATCTTTCTGAGATCAGGTTGCTCATCTAATTGTCTCTAACCACTACTTTGATTCTATCCTACTAAGTTTATATGGATATTAGTGGGATTGAATGCATTTAAATGCATTGATCAAACAATGGTTATATGCCAGGTACTGTGGTAGATACGGGCATGCTCAAGTAAATAAGGTCTTGGTTCTCACCTTCATAAAGGATTTAAGCCCTGCATGAGACAACTGGAAAATCCGCAGAGAGCCAACCAGAAGTTAGCAGAATGCTACTTCCTCCCATCTCTGTGCCTCTTAGTCTTGAGTCTCACCCTCTCTGAATCTTTCTTTCCCTTTCTCTCTCTCTATTTGCAACTATAGCTTGTCATTAAAGCCCTGGACTAGGTCATACCTCCTTTAATAATCTTATACTGATCCACTCGCAGCCTATACCACTCAGATTAGTACTTACTATATAATATTTCGTACTAATTGTTCTCTAAATGTTATTTCCACAGCTGCACAGATTATAAGCAGTGGAGAAAATGAATCATTATACTACTTTAACACCTTAAGTGTTCTCAGGTGCTTCGTTAACTTCTCTTATAACAGTAGCATCTGCATAAATGTCATCTAATCTGTGGGGCAAGTGGAACCGTGTCACCAGACAAAAACCTGGTAAGGTCGAATGGATTCAGAAACTCCAGGACTCTCATACCTGAGGAGGGCAGGAGTTTCATCTACTCTCAACCAGGTTCCTGTCCTGGAACGTGTAATCATGACACCCCATGGAGAGGACTGTGACAATCAGTCAACTAGGGGCAGTGCCCAAAGCCCCTCCACATGTAGATGAGGTGTCCCTGACATCTCAGACCAAGCCAATAGAAAGCATCTGCTTTTAGACACCAACCCACCCTCAAATCTGTATAAGACCCTGTCCACCAAGGACAAGAGTTATTTCATCAAGGACCATCTGTCTTATCGAGCTGTAACACTTTGGGGAAGAGAATTCTCTCCCAAAGCCTTTGAAGTTGGAATCTACTCAAGGCCACTGCAGTAACCCCCCAGTCGGTGGCCCTGATCTTGGAACTATTAGCCACCTGCTGGGCTCCACCCACTGCTAGTGCCCTGCTACACCTCACTAACTGGGGAGCAGCAGCAGCTGTGGAAGAGACCCTGCAGCTCACCTTAATCTAACTCCCCCTTCCCTTTGGCTGGGCCAGAGCCCTACAGATCTCCATGGATACCACCCAGTACACAGACCAGCACGAATCCACATAGTGGTCCTGGAGATCTGGAAGAAACATAGATAGTATCTAGAATAGACAAAAGTGCTTATAGAATTGAGCAATGGGATTTAAAAATTTTGAAAAAAATATTTTAAAAAACAGGACATAGAAAAATATATGAAAAGTCAAAACACTAGTGAAAATGTATTCAGTCCTATTAGACAGAGGTCAGGGGAATGCAGATCAAACCACGGAGACCTAGTCAACCTGACGCATGTCTGAAATTAACATGGTAATGTCACATGGGAGCTGAGATGTAAGGCAGCTCGAACTCTCACCCTGGAAATAGGAACATAAGCATACAATAATTTTTTGGACACATATGTGGCAATAACTACCGTAGGGCAAGTCATATGCCTACACAATTCTACTGCAGACATAAGCTCATCCCCAGACGCAATCAGGAAATGAAGAAAAGGCATTATGAGTTTGACGTTAGCCTGGACAACATAGCAAGAGTCTATCTCAAAAAAAAAATATCTTACCAGGATGGTTTACAACAGCTCAAAAGAGAAAACAATCCAAAGGTCCACCAACTGAAAAAAATAAAAAGAGGTTCTATGTATACCGTGAATAGCAGTACAACAACAGAACCCAAAGAATTAAACCTGTGCGCACTAACAGAGTTTCGCAAGCACCGTGCTGAGCAAAACAGAGCCAGACACAAAACCCTTCATGCGGAATGGCTACATTTACATAAGTTTACAATGAGAGGAAAAACTAAGTTGCAGTGCTAGAAATCAGAATAATGCCATCCCTAGGAAGCAGGGACAGAGCAGAATATGTGCAGTACGGGGACTTAATGGGCATTAGATGACATTCTAGGGTGGTGAAAACATGAGAGTGTTAACTTTGTGATAATTCATTAAGGTCATTGCGGAGAGTGAAATGGTACCCCCTTTCTCGGGTGGCTCTGAGGTTAAATAGCTTTTGCAGGGAGGAGTGTCTGGGAGGGGGAGCAAACCATGTGGCATTTCTGTAGCATTTAAAGTACATGACTCCCCCACCCCCAACTAGTGTAACAATGCAGAGCTCCTCCCCAAAATGTCTGGATGGAATTGTCTAAGAACTGAGTAAATGAAGAATAAAGTAGTGACAAGGAACACAGACTCTGGATTTATACTGTGCCCAGGGTAGCCTCAGTTGTAGATCTGTTTAGATGCAGTGTGTTCTTGGGCAACTCTCTTAACCTCTCTGTGATTTATTTTGTGCATCTGTTAAAAAAAAAAATGTTGCATAAAGGGGATGGAGAGATAGCTAACTGGTTAAGAATAATTGTTCTTTCAGAGACCCATATGGTCACTCAACATCTGTAACTTCAGTTCCAGAGAACCCAAAGGCCTCTTCACAGGGTTCACCTGCATACATGCAGGCAAAACATTCATACACATAAAATAAATGTAAAACAAGTTGCATAAAAACTCAGGTTCACCAAGTGACCCTGAACAATACCTCAGTGTGGGACTGTGAAAGGCAGCCTAATTTCTGGTTGAACTAGGTTTAAAACCCCGGAGACCCAACAGATAACTCTGCAAGAACCGTAGGCATTTGCCACGCTCCTGGACACCAGGCTCCTGACACGAGGCCTCAGCTCTCCAAAATTCTGTGGCCATCAGCCGTGTAGGGCAACATCCCAAGCCCATCCACAGGTAGAGGATGTGACCACAGATCATGTAGCCTCAAGACAGATCTCCATTTTTATGAGGCACCTAAAGGTCTGAAGGGCTGAGCCAATTAAGCTCCCCTTCCCAGACACTCCTCCCTGCAAAAGGTATTTAACCTCAGGCCCACCCTGAGAAAGGGGGTTACCGTTTCACTCTCTACCACGACAATAAATGCTTTAAAACCGTGGACTGCCTTTTCTCACCGGGACCTCCGTGGGGAACAGTGGGGCAGGTCTTCCTCTAAAGAGCCACTTCGAATCTCCTGCAGAGGGCCTCAGGAGAGGCCTTGGCTCTCAACCAGTCTCCACCAAGCCAAGCTGCCCGCCCCAGCAAGCCAAGGACACTCTCCTCCCCAAGGGACCAAGCTGGAGCTATCCTCCCCTCTTTTCCCTTCAGCCCCAGGCTAGATCCAGCCTAGGGTGGGAGGCACTCCGTCCTCAGCGCTTCTGTGCCATCCAGAGGCATCTGGGGTGCCCAAGAGCCTGACAACCTGTAGTCCTCAGCCTCTGTGCAGGCTTGAACCCCCAGCCAACTCTGGTAGTTCCCCAGGGACCTCAGACTGTGCTTCCCACTCCTGGAGTGGGGCCCTGCGACCTGTCAGAGCCCGATGCCCACCCACAGGCAGCATGGGGAACGAGCATTCAAAACTCGCAAGTCCCTCCTCCACAAGAGGCTCTAGCCCTGTGGTGGACCGGACTTGAGACACCTTTTAAGCCACACCTCAGGGACCTGTTTTTAGGGATGCCTAAACCTCATATTATGAAGTAACATAACGCTTGTGTCTGTTGATAGACAATATGAATTCTAGAGAAGGGCACTTGGGATTTTGCAGGCACAGCCAAGACTTGTCCACAGGCTGTCTAATCTCCAGTCTATCTCCTTAAGTTTCTTAGATTTGCCTCCCCAGGCATGGCATATTCCTTTATTGCTTCGTCATAATGGAATATTACTCTAATGGTAAAGGGTATCTGCCTTTCCTTCCAACCTAGTTCCCCTCAGGAGACATCACGCAGAGTCAGTAACAGCACTAATGGTTTTGACAAGCACTGGGATTTTGACAAGCCTGTTGAAGATGCCAATGTCCTGAATACTACCCCCTGATCAAAGCCTCCAATAGGGCAGGTGGCAGCCAGTTTCACAGAGCTAATCGGCACCACCTCATAATTACACCTAATACCTCTTCTGCTTACCTCACTGATCCTCATGAAAGTTCACACCACTTGGAGTGGCGTCATTCCGGATGCTCTTACTCATGGGTTCAGGAAGTCAGGGACTCTAATAGACAGAAATTTCACCTTACCCATCTCCCTGAAGAAATGTGGCTGCCATCTACTCAGGAAAGAAGACTGTTATAGCATCTCTAGTTTCATGGTATCTTGCCTGATATCTGTTCTTTTGTATTTGAGAATATAAAAATCAACGCCTCAACACAACACCTAGAAAACTAGCCCACCATCTTCTCACCAAACACCATAATGTGACCTGTCTGCTGGGACAACCATTTTATAGGCATTTGTATGTGAAACATTCTAAATTCTATCCAGAGATGGAGTTCTGTTTTGTTTTGTAGGACAAGGCCTTGTTATGTAATCTAGGCTCGCCCTAAACTCATCAACAGCCCAGACTTTCCATCCTCCTGCCTCATCATCCTGAGTACTGGGATCACATGCATGTTACCAAGCCAGTTTGGAGTAAAATATTTTTTTAATAAATTATTATTTATTTATTATTATATGTAAGTACACTGTCGCTGACTTCAGACACACCAGAAGAGGGCATCAGATCTCATTACGGGTGGTTGTGAGCCACCATGTGGTTGCTGGGATTTGAACTCAGGACCTTTGGAAGAGCAGCCAGTGCTCTTAACCATTGAGCCATCTCACCAGCCCCCTGGAGTAAAGTCTTAATACAACCATAAAAGGAATTATATTAATCTGCATGTTTCAGAATTGCCATCCTGTATTACATATTAAAGTCACATTCTTAGTTTTTATGCTCATTGAATAAACTCAATTAACTCATCAATATTCAGGGCACATGCCAGTAACCACTGCCTTGGATGACAAAGCCCTGTTGAAACTCACTTTTATGATGTTCTATACAAGCAGAGAAGAGAATAGACAGAAAAAATAAGAAAATGAGAGAATGAGAAAGGAAAAGCAAGAAGGACACCAGGAATTAGATCCCGGAAGTCAGAGATGATGTCCCCAGTGTCAGAGACAGCTGTGGCTGTGACCTTGTGCAAAACCAGAGACAGTGGATCAGTACTGCCAATGACTGACTGACCATAACAGTGGGGAGGTGTCACAAACATAATTCATTTCAAACAAAATACTGTTCAAAGACCTATAATTGTATTACTTTATTAATTATCCCAATGAAAGTCCTTCCCTTTAGGCACCCCACCCCAGGGTCATCCAGGGTTGGGAGCCAGGCTCCTCTCTGCCTCCCTCAGTAGCAGAAAACATTTCAGCCCATGCCTGGAACTGATGCCAGGAGGAGAAGAATGGTGAGAGGCTGAGAGGTTGAATAGATTTGAGGACTCACTAACAGGTAAGACATACTTTATTTACTCTAGATGAGGGCTGCTATGTAGGCAGCTGCCAGCAAGGACACATAGGCATGACACACGGTTCGGGGGTGGGGGGGTGGAGTGGAGGAGGGTGTACGCAGGCCACGTGGTGATAGGCACGCAGGCCTACTGACAAACAAACAGGCTGGCAAACGCAAAGGCAAAGTCTTGGGCCTCTGATCATAAGGTCACATTTGTATAGAATCACATAAAAGTGACACCTCATAAAAACATAGTTGTATAGCCGATGACATCGCTATTTATTTTATGGTTTCCCAGACATCAATTGTTAGCCATTTTGTGCTGATTCCTAGTCCCAAGCTGTCTGATGTTAGTTGTGTTTCAGCTGACTCGCACCAGATAGCCTCACGGGTGCCATGAATTGGCCCTTGTGGCTTTCTCTTCCCACCAGTAGTGAATTTATAAGTAATGAGGTATTGTTGAGTATATAGCCCTGGAACTAACTCCTTACGAAGGCTATTTTTATTGTTTTAACAAACAATGTATTTGGTGAATTCTGAGGAAAATTAGCTGCCCAGTGCAATGGAGCTGCTCCACAAGAGAAACCAACTTGCGTTTTCATACCAAACACCAGAAGAAAATTGCAGGTATCTTTTTTTTAGACACACAAAGTTGGAGCTTGTGGAAGAAGCCACAAAACAAGCAAGCAAGCAAGCAAGCAAGCAAGCAAGCAAGCAAGCAAGCAAGCAAGCAAGCAAAATTTGTGGCCAAAAGATTTAAGGTCAAGGTCTATGTGACTTTGGGGATTCCAAGCTCCCAGCCTCAGTGTCCCTACATAAGGAATGAAGATGAAATAGGTTACTTGGGGAAATCTCAGAATCAGCATATCAAGCAAAAGTTATCAAGCTCCTAAGAAATGAATCCACAGCATTCACTTCAACAATTTCATAGTCTTTACCAATCCGTTGCATCTAACAAGGTTACTAATGGTCAAAGTAGCATTGGAGCATTAGCTATCTCTAAAAACACCTAAATTTCTGCAACAAGACTGAGTGGAAATTCTTATTGTCATAAATGATTCTACAGTACTTATCACCTATACGTAGATAGTTCCACTAGAAAATGAGGGACATTATGACTGAAATAGTGTATGTTGTGTGTATGTGTGTGTATGCTCGTGTGGGTTCACATATGTGTGGGTATATCTACATGTGAAGGCCAGAGCTCAACCCTGGATGTCATTCCTCAGGATTCAGTCACATTGTGTTGAGACAGGGGCTCATTGATCAGACTATGCTGGCTGGCTGATAAGTCTCTGGAATCTGTCTCTGCCTCCCCAGAACTGAAATTATAAAATTGCACAACCACACCTGTTTAGGGGGCATGTTTTGTTTTGATTTGTTTTGCTTTGGTTTTACATGGGTTCTGGGGTTTTTGTTTCTTTAACACATATATATACCTGACAGACTGATCACTCTCTGTGGAAAGCAGACTGGCTACAAACTCACAGAGGTCTGCCTGCCTCTGCCTCCCAAATTCTGGACTTAAAAGTTACACCACTAATGTTTGGTGTCGTTCTGGAGATCGTAAGTCAGTAAGCACTTTTCTGACTAAGTTACTTCCATAGCTCTGTAACAACTTTTAATAAAATAAAAATCTGGGCTGGCGAGATGGCTCAATGTAAGAGCACTGACAGCTCTTCTGAAGGTCCTCAGTTCAAATCCTAGCAACGACATGGCTCACAACCATCTGTAATGAGATCTGACACCCTCTTCTGGGATGTCTGAAGACAGCTACAGTGTATTTATTTATAATAATAAATAAATCTTTGGGCCAGAGCTAGCAGGGACCGGAGTGAGCAGGGTTGACCAGAGCAAGCAGAGGTCCTAAATTCAATTCCCAACAACCAAATGAAAGCTCACAACCA
Source organism: Montemys delectorum (assembly GCA_019843815.1). NCBI lineage: Eukaryota > Metazoa > Chordata > Mammalia > Rodentia > Muridae > Montemys > Montemys delectorum. The sequence continues at coordinate 13,327 of JADRCD010176958.1, forward strand.
TCTGTAACAGCTACAGTGTACTCATATACATAAAATAAATAAATAAATCTTTAAAAATAAAAAAATAAGAATCTACCTTCTGGGTTCATGATAAAATGGTTAGACCAAATAAGAAGGACTCCTATATTAGCTACTTTGCTATTTCTGTGATAAAATACCATGATCAAGACAGCATATAGAAAGATGGCTTTACTTGAGCTTACAGCCCCAGAGGAATATGAATCCATCATCATCGTGGCTGGGAACATGGTGACTGGAACAGTAAACTGAGATCTAAAATCAAGAAGGAAAAAAATTTAGTGCCCGCTTCGGCAGCACATATACTAAAATTGGAACGATACAGAGAAGATTAGCATGGCTCCTGTGCAAGGATGACACGCAAATTTGTGAAGTGTTCCATATTTTTTTTAAAAAAAATTTAGATGTCCTAGAATAAAATAACAATCAAAAGACTACGTACTAAAATGTAAGTGATAAAATGTAGGCAATGCTAGCTAAAAGGGACATATATTAAAGCTCTATACACCTATATCACAAACTCATACAGATATCAACTATATCGCTTAATGATGTACTATAAAGCCTCAGAAAACCAAGAACAATTGAAATGCAAAAGTACTGGGCAAAGAACTAAAATATCTAAAGATGAAGGGAAAGGGGGCTATGAAACTGAACAGAGAGTTCGCAAATGGCTAAGAAACATTTTTAAAACTGCTCAATATCATTAGTCATCGGAGGAATGCAAATTAAAACTATTGTGAGATTCCATCTCATCTTAGTCAGAATGGTTATCATTAAGAATAAAAATGGCAACACGTGTTGAGAATGTGTAGAAAGCATAAATTAGTGCTGACATTATGAAAGCCAGAGTGGAGGGTTCTGAAAGCTAAAAGTAGAAGTACCATGTGATACAGCTGTGTCAATACTTGTCATATACCCCAAAGACACCATAACCTACCACAGAGACACTTGCACATCATGTCCACTACTGTTCTAATGACAATTACTAGGAATATAATCAGCCAAGGTCAGCTGACTGATGGGTAATGAAAATGTGGTACACATGTGCGACTGAGTTTTACTCAGCAGTACGTAACAGTTTGCAAGAAAATGGATGGGAATGGAAAGTATTGTACACTTCCAGAAACATGAACACTCAGTTCCCGTTCATGTGTAGACCTTCCATTCAAGATTTTAGACTTCTGTGTTTAAGTTGGAGAAAGTGTTTACAGAGGCCAGGAATAAGAAAGAAAGAAAGAAAGAAAGAAAGAAAGAAAGAAAGAAAGAAAGAAAGAAAAAGAACCAAGTGGGAAAAGGGAAATACTAAAGCTGGGAGGTATGGTAAAAACCTGCAAGAACGTGTGACGTGAAAGGAGAGTGGTGGTGGTGGGGTTAAAATGAGGATGGAGGGGGGATACAGAAAGGTGAAGATAAGGAGAAGAGTTAGCAAAAGCTGAGGATAAATGAAAAAGCCATATAGAAATCTAATACTTTATAAGTTAACTGGAAAGTAGAATTTTAGAAGAATTTGAACAGAGGTGCCTTTCATGATCAGATCCTCTCAAAAGCCATGGCTTTGGATTGGCATTGGTTTTTCAGCTTTTGTTACTGTTGCTGTTTTGTTTCATTGTTGTTGTTGTTGTTGTTGTTGTCGTTATTATTATTATTATTATTATTATTATTATTATTATTATTATTTTAAGACATGGTCTCTCTTTATAGTCCTAGCTGTCCTGGAACTCACTTCATAGACCAGGCTGATCTCAAACTCAGAGATCTTCCTGCTTCTGCCTCTCGAGTTCTGGGATTAAAGGAGTGCATCGCCATGCCTAACTTTTTAAATGAAAATTCAGGGTCAGCAATAGAGTACTTCTCTGCTTTATTTGAGGCTTGCTCCACAGTAGGGAATACAATACCTGGTACTGTAAACTGGCTCAAAAGCCTCTGGCTGAAGAGTCAGGAGCTCTGCCGTGAGGAACATTCTACAGGTGTTTGGCTAAATGGACATAGAGTAAAACTGCCTTCTGAGCTTCTGTGCTTATACCAATAGGCTAGCGCTGCTCTCAGCCTTGCTCAGCGAAGCTGTTTTTTGCAATGGCTGATGACTAACACCAAGACTCGGAACAAGTTAAACTAGCTTCCAGTATCTTCTAGCTCAGTGCTTAGCTCTCTCTTCTGAGAGAGCTAAGCACTGAGTGTTGGGGTCTGTTGTGATCTTATGATTCCTGGTGTCTCTCTGGGGATTTTAGTTTATCATTTTGTAGTGGTTTGATTTTTTTTTTTGTCTTGCTGTGTGCTGTCCTTGATTCTCATATCTTGTCCATATTTCCTGTCATTTATGGCTGAGAATGGTTTTATTAGAGTATTCTAGGGCTATGTAACTCATAACGCCGGCAAAATGAGTTCATTGAAATGACTTACTGTCTTACCTTTGCAATGCAGTTGTTGAAGGATTTTTCTGTTTTTCCAGAATGATTTGTACTCTATGAGGAAAAGAAGAAAAGAAATAGTCTTGTAATTGTCACTTACTTTTCCTTCATTTACGTTTTCTCACCTAGAAATGTAAGTGGCATCAATGTTCTATTTTCTAGCTCTGGTTTGGTTTTTTTGTTACCTCATTGGATAATACTTCCTTACAGTATTTGTTCTTCTTTCTTTTTCCTCAGATACATGAGGGATCAAATGTAGCCAATTTAGTTTGAGGCTGTGAGTACTTGAAATCCAACCTCATTTCCTTCCCAAACAGTGATGGAGCTCTGCTAACCCGAAGCTGGAAATTAGGTTAATGGGACACAGAGGAAGCCAGAAACAAAGAATCCAGATTCCGAGGTCTTACCTCGGAATCCACACTACCCTTTCAGAGAAACCCATCATTTACTTTATATAATTTCATTTTTCTGTGGGGCTGAATAAAATCGCACATATACAGCACATTTCATTGACACTTTATCAGTTGACAAATATCTAGGCTGATTCCATTTCCTAGCTCTTGCCAATAGAGTAGCAGTGAATATGATGTACAAGTAGTTCAGTGGTAGGACATGGAGGCTCTTGAGTATATGACCTGCAGTGACACAGTTGGGCCATAGGTAGTTCTGTTTTTATCATGTTCAGGACAGTCACACTGAGTTTCATTGTGTAAGCACCAATTTACATTTTTACCAGCAGTGTTTGAGGGTACTACACGTTGGCCAGTGTTGTCATGTTTTTCTTGATGATAACCATTCTGACTAAGGTCAAATATAATCTCAGAGTCATTTCAATTTGCCTTCCTCTGTTGGCAAATGATGTTGAACACTTTTGTTTGTTTGTTTGTTTTTTTGGAGACAGGGTTTCTCTGTATAGCCCTGGCTGTCCTGGAACTCACTCTGTAGACCAGGCTGGCCTCAAACTCAGAAATCCACCTGTCTCTGCCTCCCAAGTGCTGGGATTAAAGGCGTGCGCCACCATCGCCCGGCTGAACACTTTTTAAAAATGGTTATTAGGGAGGGATGGAGAAATCAACTATTAAAAGTGCTTTTTTGCTCCTGTAGAAGGTCCCCTCCCCCCACACACAATGAATATACTTACACATAGGCCAAATACTCAACACACATGAAATTAGTAAAATAAATCTTTTTTAATTGAACTATTTGTTGGTCATTTGTATTTCTTCTCTTAAGCTCTCTCTGCCCAGTTCCATATGTCGTGTTTAGAATGGGTCTTCTTTTTTTATGTTTGGAATTGTTTTCTTGTTGATTAGTTTCTTGAGTTCTTTATATATTCTGCATACTAATCTTGTTAGATGAATAGCTGGTAAAGATTTTTCCCCTCTTTTGTGGGTTGCTTTGTCACTGACTGATATTCCTTGATGTACAGAAGCTTTTTAATTTCATGAGATCCCACTTGTTTATTATCAGTCTATTTCCAGAGGAGTTGAAATCTTACTCAGAAAGTCCTTACCGGTGCCTGTATCTTAAAGTGTACTCCCTACTCAGACTCAAAACTGAAATCAAGCATCATAGTCACAAGACGCTAAAACAGGGTTGCCTTTTACCAATAAGATAGATATGCTGCTACACATTCAGTCAATAATATTCGTATACATTATTATATTGGAGTTCTGTCAATCCACCCTCTCCCCCCAAAAATAAAAAGCAAGTCATGCTGTATGATGCTGTCAAAAATAACTCTAAACTAAACCTTTTCATTTCAAAGTTAACGACGGGAAGGCTGGAGAGATGGCTGAGCTGTTAAGACTGCTGATTGCTCTTCCAGAAGAGAACAGTTAAGTTCCCAACACCCAACCTATAACCACCTATAAAGCCATTTTAGGGAACCTATCCCTTGTTCTGATTCCTGCGGACCCCTGCACATGTGTGGCATATACACACATATTTGTTATAGATTTTTTTCCTAGTATTTTTGATATATACATAAACTGTGTGCTTTAGAAGATATTTATCTTTAAGCAACAAAAAAATTATAAAAGAAAACTAACCAGAACACAATGAAACTTTAGCAAATAATAAAAAGCATAAATAATACAGGTCATATATTTCAGGGATAATGGAACAAAATACAATTAACAATAGATAAATATATTAAAAATTTAAATAGATATCTCTTTAAAACATACAAAAAATAAAATGCAACTGAGGCAACATTTTAAAATAACAATGACAGTAAGTAAAATATTACATCTCTAGGAGAAGCCTTAAACTAATCAGGGGAACATAAATATGAAATAAACTAAGTATGCAATAAGAAAAAAAAGTAGCAGAAAAGGGAGGCAGAAAAGTTAAAATTTACTCAACTGCAAAGCAAAGCAACTCTGCAAGGGTGGTTGAGCCAGACAGACAACATGGTTGGAGGACAGAGAGCAAAGGAAGAGAGAGCCCTTCACAGGAGGCCAAGCATTGAAACATCCGCACTCACATGAGGGATATAATCAAACTCACAGAACAGAATCAGTTACAAGAGCTGGGAAGAGAAAGAACCAGAGAATTGTTTTCAAATGACTCTGATGTTACTGTAGTGCAAGATAAGTACATTCTGGTGACATGGGGACAGCATAATGCCAATAGTTAACAATACAGCGTTGGGGTCAGGAGTGGTGGCACATCCCTTTAATCCCAGCACTCAGGAAGCGGAGGCAGGTGTACCTTTGTGAGTTCAAAGCAAGCCTGGTCTACGAATCGAGTTCCAGGACAGTCGAGGATATTATACAGAGAAGCCCTGTCTCAAAAACAAAAATAAACAAAAAATAATATGGCGTTGAGCACTTTAGAACATGTTAAGAGATAAATGTAATGTGAGCCATTCATGACAAAACTAGACCACAAAATAACACAGGGCAAATTTGGAGGTGCTGGGTATGTTCAGCACCTGTTTGTTGTGGTGATGTCACAGTAAGCACAGATGTCCACACCCACCCAGATATGTACACTAAATGTGTGCAGCTTTCTGTGCCACTGGTTTAAAAGAAAAGAAAAAAAAAAAGAATAATTCTTAAGCCGAGAGTCTAGGATAAAGATGTAACTCACTTGGTAGAGGCTTGCCTAGTGCACAGGGTGCCTTAGATTCAATCCCTGGTAAAACAGAAACAGGAAGTGGTGGTGCAGACCTGCAAGATAAGAAGTTCAAGGCCTCTTCCAGCTCCGTGGCAAGTTCTAGGCTGGCCAAACTAGAAAAACAAAATAATCCTAACAAACAAAATAAAACATATAAAATACAAATAATAAGCAAAAGTGTTTAAGAGATTTGATAAATAATTAAAATAAAACCAACAAAATGGGTAAAATGATGACAGAAAAATACTAGAAATACTTAGCTACAGATCAATAAGTTATAGCAACTTTGTTCTTTAAAAGAAAAAAAGGGAAAAGTCGAGAGAGAGAGAGAGAGAGAGAGAGAGAGAGAGAGAGAGAGAGAGAGGAGAAGGAGAAAAAGAAGAAGGAGGAGGAGGAGGAGGAGGAGGAGGAGGAGGAGGAGAAGAAGAAGAAGAAGAAGAAGAAGAAGAAGAAGAAGAAGAAGAAG
>JADRCD010176958.1:19354-41085 GCA_019843815.1 Montemys delectorum
AGAAGAAGAAGAAGAAGAAGAAGAAGAAGAAGAAGAAGAAGAAGAAGAAGAAGAAGAAGAAGAAGAAGAAGGGCTGATTTTTCTAGAAAAAGTGATTCCAAGGATGATTGGCCATAGATAAAACTGAAACTGTTATCAAATAAGCATGTCTCATAGCCAGGCACCATGGAGCAGAAGCCAGCCTGGGCTACATAGCAACACTCTGTCCCCAAACAAGTAGCAAGCAGAAAGTAAAGCTTCACACAGGTATGTTTCATAGGTGAGCATGCTCGCACATAATGAAGAATAGTCTAATTGCTATTTAAGCCAGTCAGAGAACATGCAGAATATTGCACAGGCTGGGAGGTCACTCAGTGGGTAAAGTGCTTGCCACTCAATCATGAGGACCGGAGTTCAAACTCCAGAACCTGCTTAAAGAGAATAAAGACCCAGGCATGTCACATGCTTGTAACCCTGGGACTGAGAAGTGATGACAGAGCGATCGTTGGGGCTCACAGGCCAGCCAGCGTAGCCTACTCAGTAAGATCCAGGCCAGTGAGACACCTGTTCCCTGTTTTGTTAAGGAGGCCATTTATTTCCTAAACTCTATAGAAGAGAAAGCCTGGAGGACCAACTCTGTGGAGATGTGGATTTTTTATTATATATATAAAATACATATACATATATATACATATATATCAAAACTTTGAAAAATTAATGCCTAAAATTAATGACATCATGGTTAGCAGTAAAATAGCATTCCACCAGTGTTTACAGAGCACCTCCCAAGGAATCGGCCATGGTTTGGCTCAGATTAGGGCCTAGTGTTACGCCAGTGTTTACATAGCACCTCCTAAGCAACATGAAGAGGCATGGCTCAGATTCGAGCCTAGTGATGATTACCATGGAAATTAAGAGACAACAAGATCTGTGTAGAGAGAACAGGCATTGTAAAATAGAAAAACAAGAATAAAACACCAGTTAGAAGCAGGTAGGAGAAAGACTGACGCAGAAGGTCCATGCGAATATGTTTCAGGCCCACAGGATTTCACACTAAGGCAGAAAGAACAGGAAAACAAAGAAAATAGATACACGGATTAAATATAGAGGCAAAAATACAACATTGCTTCTTAGGACAGCTGAAGAGCTGTCTTAAAGGGTATCAAAAGTTTAGTAATATGTAGCTTTCACACTTAATTTGAACTAAAAGTCTTAGAGACGGTAACAGGTACTTGTTGAATAAAAATACCCTGACAGCTGGGCGGTGGTGACGCACACCTTTAATCCCAGCACTTGGGAGGCAGAGGCAGGTGGATTTCTGAGTTCAAGGCCAGCCTGGTCTACAGAGTGAGTTCCAGGACAGCCAGGACTATACCGAGAAACCTTGTCTCGAAAAAAACAAAAATAAACAAAAAAAAATCCCTACAAATAAAAGTTCTTAAATATCCATAGAGTTTGATTTATGTGTGTGCGTATATATGTATATATATACATATACACATATATACATATACATATATACATATACATATATACATATACATATATATATGGCAATATATGTGGATACACACACACTTATATGTGGGCACACCACACCTCTCTCCCTCTCCCTCTCCTTCCTGCCCCACCCCCCATGTGTCTGTGTGTAAAAAGATTCCATTTACAACAATAATACCACCCTAGCATAACTAGGAGTGGTCAATGTGAAAGTGATTAGGGAACCAGGGGGTCTGATGTAGCAGCCAGTCTGCTTCCAAACTTCCTGTGACAAGTGCAAAGTGAAACTACTTATAAGGAGACAAGCAAAACAACAAAACAAAACAGGGAGCCCTAGACAAACTGGTTAAGAGCAGCAACCATCTAGCGGCAACCAATTTAATGGAGGACTGTGAGTCGCCTTATACTTGCACTATACAACATTAGCAAAGAAAGAGCTTCACTCCAAAGGGGAAGCTACAAGTCGAGTGTAGCACATTTGAGCAACGTGAAAAGTGATGCCTGTGTACTGAAAATCTCTTTGCTTTCACAGAAAGGGCTTGAATCCTCAGATCCTTCGCCTTAAGATGAAGTGCCTGTGACGTTAGAGGCTTTGCCTAGGGAACACTGATGACTTCTGCCAAAGACCAGCTTTGACATCAGAAGGTAAACTGAGACAGGCAGCTGATGGGGGTCAGTGCTGCGAACAGCTGACGAAGGTGGATCCATATACCTGTAGGGGCTGCTGCCTATAGCAGCAAGTAGTTTGAGAAGAAAAAGAGAAAATTCACACACACCCGCACACACTTGCTGAGTGGCCAAAACAAAAAGCAGAGTCCAATAACTTCATACAAACAAATACATACATACAGGCATGCATACATACATGCATACATTTGTACATTCATGTATGCATATATACATGCATATAGACCTATAGACAGATGTATACACATTCACACATAAAGTGGTTAGATACACATTCACACACGAAATGATTAGAGCAAAGCTCCAGCAAACAAGCTCCAAGCATTTTATATACACATAGATACATATAAACACACAATTGGTGGATAAAGCAAGCTCCAACACACAACCAGACAAGATTTACATATATACATACATACACACAATTGATGGATGGCAAGAATAATGTCCTAACCCCTACTCATAAAAATCTTATACATATACATACATACACACAATTGATGGATGGAAGGAACAAGGTGCCAATCCTCATACTTTATTTTTTCTTCTCTAGCTTATATATCCCAGCAAAGTATTTCAAGCAGTATAAAATTACAATGTGATTATGTTTTAGCTTTCTTTTAGTGAATGATTATGAAAAGGCAATGTGTTCCCCCAATACCTCTACAAGAGATAGCATTATGTAGTAAAGGCAAAGAAAGTGAAGTATTCTCAAGAAGCCATGTGTATTCCTAACTGAGCAACTTGTCATAGGTTAACAAAGTGTAAGCAAGCAAGGTAGTTTTCTCAGCCAGTTTCTCTTACTGGCAGACAGCAATTTGCAGTTACAAAGAAAGGAGTATTTTATTATTTACCTTTAAAAGTAATCCTGTAAGAATCCTAAAAGAATCACAAATCTAAACCTTTATATAAAAATCAGTAATATCTACCTTAAAGCCTCAGAATGTATATCAACTCATCAGTAACTATAAATAAATCATATCAGGATGCTGAAGGCAAAAATAGGTATAAGAATCAATCATCGCCAGTCTAGCCTCAAGAAAGTCAGGGTCAGCCAGGGCTGCCATTGTTCTTGTTCCCTGACCATAAATGGTTCCTAGCTTAACTAATGAGAGTGTGCCTTTGTGAACTTCAAATTGTTCCCTAAGATTTTCTACATAAGAACCAATAATAAAAACATCTCAACCTAGCTTCTCTAACAATTTTATTTTTCCAAATGTTTTCTAAAGATGGTAATCTTTGTTGACAATCTACATCTCTATGTTCTTTCCTAGGGTGGTTATAGAATCACTAGTCTGCCCCAGCAGCAATGCCTGAAAGAGATCAAGCATTAGTGCTGTGAGTGCCAGTGATGCTGCCCAGTGAGGGACTGGAAGCCCTTTAGAGTTTTTATATGATTCTTAGATTAAGAAGGATGTGAGCCCAGCAACCTGAGCAGAACTCCACAGCAGCACAAAGTCCTCAGCACTCATGGTCCTTGGGGCCGTGCCACACTGAGGCTCAACCATGTGGCCGTGGTAACCTGTGGGCCACATCCCATGAGTTCTAAAGTCATTTGTCATTCCTTCTGCATGGCCCTCAGCAGAACCCCTTTTCTAGAACAGAATTTCACTTCTGCTTCAGAACTAGCTAGCATTTGATTTCTATTCCGTATAAGAGAAAAGATTCACACAACCGGTGGCAAGATTTGCCTACGGTACAAAATTGGCCCAGCTCCTGCCTGTAATTCCAACACTTGGGAAGCTCAGGCAAGAAGATTATCAAGTTCAGAGCCAACTTGATATCATAATGAGTTTCAGGATAGCTTGGACGACAGAATGAAATCCTGTCACAAAAGACAAGATAGGAGGACTGGGGAGATAGCTCAGCACTTAAGAGCACTGACTGCTCTCCCAAAGGTCCTGTGTTCAATTCCCAGCAACCACATGGTAGCTTGCAACCATCTGTAACAAAATCAAATGCCCTCTTGTGGTGTTTCTGAAGAGTGCTACAGTGTACTCACATCCATAAAATAGATAAACCATTAAAAAAAAAAAGAAGGAATAGGAAGGGAAGGAGAAGGAAGAAAAGGAGGAGGAGGAGGAGGAGGAGGAGGAGGAGGGAGAAAACATACAACACTAACACAAATAAACTATATCTGATTTGGGCAGAAAATTATAGAATTCAGACAGCTTTAGGAAACAAAAAAATTTTCTAAATATTGTTGGAAAACGAACATAGAGGCAAGAATAGTTGGGAAAATTTGGGGAGAAATAGCTAAGAAAATGGCTTATTCTGTTACATATTAAAAAGATCATACAGTAAAATCTGTAATACACTGTTATATAATAACAAGAATGAAAGAGAAAAGTCAGTGTGACACAGTAAAAATGTCGGATTATGTCCACGCATAGACGAAGACCTGGAACTCATGAAGAGATGTTCTAAAATCAGGGTGCAAATCTTTGGGGATGTTTGTGTGAGAAAGAAATGGAAGATGGGACGTGGGTAAAGAGGTAGAGATCTAGAGGGCAGCTGGCTTGTCTAGTTAATAAGGAGAAAGTCATAAACAACAGAGGGTAGAAAAACGAAGGAAATCGTGGAGGTAATGGACAAAAATGAAAGCTGAGGAGACAGGAGAATAGTGTGGGTTCAGAGCATGGCGGAGTGCCCATAACGAAGGTGCTGGCAAGAATGGACTAGGGTGTGGGTGGAACAGGGTGGAGAGGACCTGAACGAGCCTATGGGGAACAGCCCTGTGTACTCTGCAGTGCAGACAACAACCCTGTCTGCCAAGAGACAGGGCAGCAACTTAACACACTGAACCACAACCAGAAACAAACACCAGGGAGTCAGGTCACCCTGAGACAGAAACTAACCAGGTAATATTGGACTCAACACTCACCCACTAAAGAGAGGGTCCAGTCCCAACCATTGGAAACCCTTTTGTGTGACTGTGACATCAAGGAGACCAAATTGAACTAAATAATGAATAAAAGTCTATTCTGTGCTTGTCATTGTAATAATCTCTAGAATGGCATTAAATCCCAACTCAATAAGCACGGTTCTTAGACAGCCTTCCAGTGCCACCGTTTTCTGATCTGTATTGCCTAGGTCAGTCGTAGGCATTCATTTAAGAGATGTCATTACTTTTAGGAATGAACCCTGACGTCCCTCCCCATTCATGCTTTGCCATCGTACCCCAACTCCACACCCACGTCTCCTCAGCTTCCTTCATAGAGCCTATCCTCACCAGGCTCAGCCCGCTTTGGATGTACACAGCTGCTCTCTAATCAGCACACAGAAGGGACTGATCTCAAAAGTGTGTGCCTCAGACACAACGTTCTCATGGTCAAGGCTTGTCTGCCACCTTGTGGTAATTTGGTGTAATGTCCCAGGGGGACCTAACTCTTGAACGCAAGCTCTAACAGTGATGGTATCTTTGGATTCTTCTTGGAACTTCAGACAGACATGAGACTCCCCTTCACAAGCTCATCTGAGGCTTAGACTGCAGACAAAAGACAACTGCACAGTCCCCAAATCCAGATCTGTTGCGAATACATATCCTTCCTTTTAAAACCCTAAATTGTACGAGACTCCAAGAAACATCTGGGAGCAGAAATTGAGCATTACATTAAATACAAACCTCTGACTTAAAAATACATATGGGCTGTGAAGCGAGTGGTCAGAGATAATGTGTGAAAAAATTTTCTCTGTTCTCTTCAGCCAGAAAACCCACAGAGGTGCTACAAATCAAAAGGTTCAAAACGTTGTGTTCACTTTAAGACCATCTATCCAACTTCTTAGGTCGTGAAAAGCATGCATAATTTGAAAAGGTACCAACTGGGGCTGGAGAGATGGTTTGGCAGTTAAGAGCACTGACTGCTCTTCCAGAGGTCCTGAGTTCAATTCCCAGCAACCACATGGTAGCTCACAACCATCTGTAATGGGATCCGATGCCCTCTTCTGGTGTGTCTGAAGACAGCAACAATGTACTCACAAATATAAAAGAAATAAAGCCTTCAAGTGAGCAGGGCCAGAGGGAGCGAGCAGGGCCAGAAAAAAGAAAAAAAAAGAAAAAAAGAGAAGAAAAGTTACTAACCTAAAACCTGTTGAAACCTGTTATGTGTGGTTCCAGTGAGACAGTGGCAGAAGTAGCAAATGTCACCAGGCCAAACAACAGGGTTAGACAATGGATCAAGGACCCAAAAAGGGTTCTGAGTTTCTGTTGCATATGCTTTTAAATGCAGATTACAGTCACGAACAGATCTAAATAAGCAAAACACTCCTGATGTGCTACTGTACCTACAGAGCCTGTGGATGGGTTAGTGAGACTCCTGTTCACACTGAAAAACAAATTACTCCTAAATCAGAAGGAAAGGACACCCCTGAAGTAGCAGGGTTAGGCCAATAGAATAAACCTAACATAAATGATTTAGTTTTAACTGAAAGAGAAAAACTCCATCTGGATTTCAGAAATACTGAAGTATAAATAAATGAGAAGTCCAGGTGGCTTTCATTTTCAGCATCTCCTGGGCAGGAAGTCAGCGTTTGCCACAATCTGGGGTCTGTTTGTTTCAGTGTTCCTGATTCTGTAGTGAGATTACCCTGAGTTAACAGGGGGTCACTCATTTGCTCATGATCAAGACCATACACTGAAAATCCACTAAACATCTCCTCATACAACTTGCTGAGTGGTAACCATAGAGCCAGAAGTGGGACCCCTCCCCACACCTCCTGCATAGCACAGATGCTGTAGCATGTTTAGGGAAGGAGAAAATCCCAATATGAGAATAAAATAGCTCCGTAGAGTGGCGTTGCCAAGAAAAAATATCCTGACATAAATTTAGAGTAAAGGGTCAGATGAGAGGATGCGCCAGCTATAAAAGATAACTACTGGGGTTAGAATAGATAACTGAGTGGTCAAGAGCGAGGACTGCTCTGATGGAGTACCCTAATTCAGTTCCTAATACACATATGATGGCTTATAACCATCTGTAACTCTAGTTCCAAGAGTTCTGATGCCCTCTTCTGGCCTCCTTGAGAACTTCACAAACATGGTGTACTTACAAGCCTGCAGACGAAATGCTTAAACACACAAAATGAAAATAAAATAAATCTCTTTTTTTAAAGGTGGATGATAAACTTCCATGCACACACACACACACACACACACACACACACACACACACACACACACAAAGGAATCTGAGAGTTTTTCTAAAAGAAACGAATGAGGAGGAGCCCAGAGGTTGTAGAAGGCTGTGTAAGGTATGATGGAACCCTGTCCAGGACACCCAGGCCTAAAAGCAGTGTACACTGAGATGGGTTGATAGAAATCTAAGGACAGTGTCAGGGTCCAGCCTCGACACAGGATTGGCGTTCTCAACCGGAAGCAGGGATATCTGGAAGGCGCGTAATAAATATACACAGACTACTTTTGGGGTACAAGCTGACAGGCGATTTTTCAAGGCTTAAAGTTTCTCTCTTACTCTCTGCTCTCTTTCTCTCTTCGCTCATTTGCTCACAGCTTGAGGCTGCACACACACTGCATTCTCCTGCGCACTCTGTTTTTCTCCTGTCACTTTTCTTTTATTGAACTCACACACTCCTACACACCTCTGTGGGTTCCCCTATCACTCTCACACACAGTCTTCACACACATCACATGCACTCTCACTCACTCACACACTCCACAGACACCTCACATTGTCTCCTCACTCACTCTTCACATTCTCTCCTCACTCACTCTTCACATTCTCTGCTCACTCGCTCTTTACATTGTCTCCTCACTCACTCTTCACATTCTCTCCTCACTCGCTCTTCACATGCTCACTACTCGCTCTCCACATTCACCTCACATACTCCTCACTCGCTCTCTACAAGTTCTCTCGCCTTTTTCTTGCCCCAGTCTTTTGTCGATACTCCAAAAGCTGGTAGAAAAAAAGACATTGTATAATCACTGCCAAATCAAATTCAAATGAATAACCACATCCCATAAAGAATCAAGAATTACAATTGTTCCCCAAAGTTTCAAATTTTTCCTATTCCCAGGCCTGTAGCCAAAATAATAATTGCAAACCTATCATTATTTAATCTTTAACTTTTAACTTATTATACTTCAGAGCTCAGAGCTCTGAAGACAGCTACTTGCATTTTCTTGTGAAGCTCTAATGATAAATGACATGGGCAAAGCTGCCAGGCAGTGACCGGAAAGAATCAAGTTAACCCTTAACACAGTAGTAGTTCTGCTTCTGCTCATTGCACACAATGACCGTCCTAAGACTCCCAGTGTTTTGACTTAGTTTTACCAGTATAAAGTTTTACATATTGGGCTGGCGAGATGGCTCAGCGGTTAAGAGCACTGACTGCTCTTCCGAAGGTCCTGAGTTCAGATCCCAGCAACCGCATGGTGGCTCACAACCATCAGTAAAGAGATCTGACGCTCTCTTCTGGTGCGTCTGAAGACAGCTACAGTGTATTATGCCAGATCAAGCAGGGGCAGGAGCAAGCGGGGCCGGAGCAAGGAGGGGTCCTGAGTTCAATTCCCAGTAGCCACATGATGGCTCATGGCCATCTGTACAGCTACAGTGTACTCATACACATAATAAATAAAATAAATCTTTAAAAAAAAAGATTTTACATATTCTATACTTGCTTATTCAGGTACCACTCTTAAATGTTGTGCAAAACTTATTTCATAACTTCAATAGTTTTTTCCTTTCTTAGGGTCCCAATGTTGACTCTAATCAATTTTTTAAAATAATTTCTTCAAACTTCCTTTGCAAGTCAAGCATTAATCTGGAACTACCAGTGTGCAATTATTACATTGTTTCCAAGATGAGAATACACAGCATGCACCTGGGCCATTAGAACTGTGCCATGCTGTGCCTCATGTCTCGGTTTTTCATTTTTAAAGAATCATTATATCAAGAAATATCTAATTTCACAGAATTCACCAGAGCAGAAGGAGAAAGAAACAAGAAAGTCAGATATAATAGAATAATTATGCACACCAAGGCCAACTGAAAAGCAGTCACACACAAATGAAATCTATACAGCCGTTGTCCAGGGCTAAGGTTAGGAGAAACGGGAACAACTGTTTTTTACAAAGAGCTGCCACTGGCTACTGAGATGTCTCCATCCCAGCCTACTGCAGGCAGTCCCTTATTTCAGATGGCATGTCCCCTGGAGGGATGCGTCTCCTGCTTCTCAGGGTCCGAGATGCCATCCTTTTCTACAAGGAGCTGCCACAGGCTTCTGAGATGTCTCCATCCCGGCCTACTGCAGGCAGTCCCTGTCATTGCTGTCCCCAGCAGGACAGAAGGATTTAATTGTCAGTGTCAAGGAACAGAAAACCCACGCTGGAAGGCAACCATGAGAACATGAGTATGAGAGCCCAGGAGACCTACAGAGATCACCCAGAAGGGGAAGGCACTACACAGTCTGTCCATGGCTTTAGTGAGGAGATGGCTCCAGAGTCAGAGAATGTATGGCTGATACATAATAGATGCCTCAAGGTTTTGCAAGTTCTCAACCTGTTGAACTCTACACCTTTAATCCAAGCTGACCTGCTCATATACCAAACACTTAACAACACCAGTAAGTACGCATTGGTACCACTGACATTAATTGATATGTAAGACTAAGCCTATGTGGTAGTTTAGATGAGAATGGTCCCCACAGACGCATACGTTTGAATCCTTGGTCCTTAGTGTTTGGGAAGGGTTAGGAGGCCTTCTTGAAAGGGATGAGTCAGTGGGGGCAGGCTTTGAAATTTTAAGAGTCCATGCCATTTCTAGTTACTCTCTCTGTCTCTCCGTCTCTCTGTCTTTGTCCTCTCCCTCCCCGCCCCCTGCCTCACAGTTGTTGTTTCAACATGTAAGCTATGGCTCCAGCATCATGCCAGCTTGCCACCATGCTCCCTACCGTGATAGTCATGGATTCACCCTGTAAACTGTAAGGAAGGCCCCAAGTAAACATTGTCTTCTATAGATTGCCTAGGAATTATCACATCATTATTATACTCAAATATACTGAAAAAGAGGTCTTAAAAAACCCGTGATGGTATCACACAGATTCTGAAAGGGAGAAACAAATCATCACCACAGCATTGTTTATATCACCCTTTACTGTTACCATGGTGATGGCCAAACTATCAAAGTCAGCTTCTAGCTTCCAAAGTCAGCTTTCTGGGTTGCTTTTCATTTTTGTTTTTTTTTTTTTTTTTTTTGGTTTTTTGAGACAGGGTTTCTCTGTGTAGCCCTGGCTGTCCTGGAACTCACTCTGCAGACCAGGCTGGCCTCGAACTCAGAAATCTGCCTGCCTCTGCCTCCCAAGTGCTGGGGTTAAAGGCATGTGCCACCACTGCCCGGCTCAAAGAACACATTTTGTAACCCAAATGAGTCACAAGATGAATATGGAGAACCATTGCACACTCTGGCAGGAATGGTGAAATTGGCCATATAAGTTTTGTACTATGAATATGACAGTGCCCTGGAGAGTGAACTATCTTCTCCATGAGATATTTTCACCTCAGAGCTCTTTGGAGGCTCTGTCTGGGTGAATGGATGCCCATCTTCCTTCTTTTCTGACTCCCAAGGACAAACGCTGAGTGGAGGAAGAGAGATTGTTCTAGAGAAAGACTACAGGTAAGTCAGATACCAACAGCCATTGTGCTCTCCAAAAGGAGAGCTTTCAAGTATCAAGGACAGAAGTTACGGTGTTCATTAATTCAGCAGGAGTACTGTGTCATGCAAGAACTCCAACCATCTCATTTTTCAAAAAAGACACTGTTATCCTTTCATCTCATGTGTTCATGCACCAGAATGTACCCAAGGTAATTTCTTACCAGACAGATGTCAACTGTAACTAGGCAACTAGTATAAACAGATGCATAGAAAAAAAAGTCTATTACAGGATTAATTACTTGAACTGATATTTAAAAATAGTTTGTACTATGGAACAAAGAAGACAGTCACCAATTTTCAACAGAAATCCAGAGCCATCAAAAGACTTTTTTTAAAAAAAAAATGAATTGCTTTTTATCAATGCAATTGCAAGAAAAACAAACAAAACAAACAAATGAAAAACCTGAAGAAATATTAAGCTATAGCCTGTTACAGATTCAATATTTATGAGGTGATTTTTTTTAAAGAATTATTTATTTATTTTATGTATATGAGTACACTATAGCTGTCTTCAGACACATCAGATGTCAGATCCCATTACAGATGGTTGTGAGCCACCATATGGTTGCTGAGAATTGAACTCAGGACTTCTCGAAGAGCAGTCAGTGCTCTTATGCACTGAGCTATCTCTCCAGCTCTTTTTTTTTTTTTTTAAGATTTATTTATTTATTTTATGTATATAAGTAC
Organism: Montemys delectorum; assembly: GCA_019843815.1. Classification (NCBI taxonomy): domain Eukaryota; kingdom Metazoa; phylum Chordata; class Mammalia; order Rodentia; family Muridae; genus Montemys; species Montemys delectorum. The sequence continues at coordinate 30,877 of JADRCD010176958.1, forward strand.
ACTGTCGCTTTCTTCAGACACCAGAAAAGGGCATTGGATCCCATTACACATGGTTATGAGCCACCATGTGGTTACTGGGATTTGAACTCAGGACCTCTGGAAGAGCAGTCAGTGCTCTTAACCACTGAGCCATCTTGCCAGCTTATGAGGTGAATTTATTCCAGGTTTATACATGAGATTTCACAATGGCTAATTACATTCAAATATATCACATATATTACACCTAGTTAGACACACAAATTCAAATACACAGAATATAAGCAAATGTATGTATGGTTTGGGGAAGTGTTGGCTGGTTGGCTTGGTTTGGTTTTTGAAGTTCTCACCTGGAATTTGCTATGCGCTGAAACTTATGGTGACCTTTCCAAGAGATTACAGGTGTGCCCCTACACACACCAAATAAAGTTATCATCGCGATCCTTCTTCTGGATCACTTTAAAATTACATATAAAAATGATGTGACAGACAGGGAGAGAGACACTGCTGTATTCGAATGGGAAGCAGCAGTGATGGTTATATTTTGCTGAAGTATGTAGGTTCCTTTAATTTTTCAAAAGTTCCTCTTTAGTAGAGGAAGTAGGAAGCAAAATGGCCCGTGTAAAACCCGCCCTCCCTGCCCACCAAGACCGGAGCTTCTCAATCCTCTGCAGTGAAGGTAGGTGGGGGATGGGACACTACAACCGAACTTCCTTGTTGCTGCTTGCTGTAGCATCAAGGGGGTGGAGAGGAGGGGTGGAGGTAGAAGGGAGCGGGGAGGGTGTGTGTGGTGAGAACCGAAGGGCTGGGGGCCTAGGGGCATGGGTAGGGCTGTTCCAAAGCTTCCATTGCCTGCAGGTGTGACTAGTATCTTTAAATCTGACTCTAGGCCCTGAGATCCGGGCACCTGCGCACCTGGCCAGGCTCAGAGACCCACACCCATTCGGCCCGCCAGGGAAGGGACCGTGGTGCTGACTCAGCAAGTCTATGAGTCATTTCCTGGTCGTTGCTTAGCTACCTCGACCCTACTCCAGGACACCACACAGCAGAATCAAGCGCAGTTTTTCCACTACTCAAACAAAACCCATAGTTTCCTGCCCCACAGCCAGCTCACTTTAATGGTTTTCAACAGTGGCGCAGCAGAGCATCCGCTAGGCTCAAGTCCACTAGCCACCTGGGCGAGCCCCAACGGGTCTTCAATCTCAGGATACCTGCACCTCATTTGCATCTTAGTCCACTGACCCCTGCACTCAATAGCCGCAGTAAAAATTTACTGAGTATGTAATTTTCTCAAGTGCGCACTGTAGTCTTTTTCAGCTCGCTGTGTGTGTGTGTGTGTGTGTGTGTGTGTGTGTGTGTGTGTGCGTGCGCGCCCCCCATTGGCTCTAAAAATCATTGGCCTCCCACAAACCCTAACCTCAAAGGGACCACCACAGGAAAGTGAGTACTGTAGCCAGCGGGGGCTAGGAAAATGGCAAGCTTTGGCTCCTGTCTAGGCTTTTCCTTAGTTTGATTTCTTTTTTCTTTTTTTTTTTTTTTTTTGTATTTTTTTTCCCTGTATGTCTCTTAAACCAGGCTAGCACTGAACTCAAAGAAATCTGGATCAAAAGTGTGCTCCACCATTCCTACCTGCCCAGAGTTTACACTGAAAATTCAAACTATTTAGCTCTAGACCAGTATTTGATTTTCTCTCTTGCAGTAAGCCACGCCCGCCAAACCGCCAGGAGAGGCACTAATAACTATGCAATCAAAACTAAAATACATCTTTAAGAAATGTAACTGGGAAATGGCCAACCGTCCCAGCAGCCAGGGGCTACGAAACAGGAAATTCCTGTTAGTTGGCTTTTGCTTTGGCTCTACATAACCAGGTGACTAAGTAACCGAATTTCTATCCAGGTGAAACACTGAGAGTTCTGAGGCTCACTGGGAAATTCGGGAGGGAGGCAGAGGGAGGCAACGCCTCAAACAGCATCCAAGAGCCCCTTGTTCCACAGGCGTCTTCTCAAGGCTGAAAGAAGCTTGCCTAAACAGAGACATCTATTGTTACACGCCTGGCTTTTCAACCAGATATACTGGCTTACAAACCTAAGAAGGGCCTTGACTGCTTCCCCCAAAGCTTTAACCCTTGAGGGGAAATTTTGTATCATCTCAAATTTCAAAATGTTCATATCCTGGAAACCATTGGTGTTCCTTCTGGGGAGTTTTTCTCAGCAATGTCTAGGCATGCAAAGAGCATTTGGGGGGCGGGGAATAAACTATAGTTGCCTTTCAATAAAAAACAACGCTATTAAACATGTGGTATGTATCTATATAATTAAACTTTTTGTTGTTGTTTTTGTTTTTCGAGACAGGGTAGCTCTGGCTGGCCTGGAACTCACTCTGTAGACCAGGCTGGCCTCGAACTCAGAAATCCACCTGCCTCTGCCTCCCAAGTGCTGGGATTAAAGGCATGCGACACCACTGCCTGGCTAAAGTCAACTTAGTTGTTAAGAAACACTAGATCCAGGCATGGAGGTGCCTGCCTGCAATCTTTGCTCATGGGAGTAAAGACAGGAGGATATAGTGTTTAAGGCCAACCTGGGCTACATTCAGAAATCTTGTTTTAAGAAAACAAAAAGGAAGAAGTGAAGAAGGGGGTTCTGTGTACTGATGTGAAAGGGTGTGCAAAGTTGACCCCTTGGTGAGTGTACTGGTGACTGTGTATCCATAAGCCCAGCAGTCTCTGTGTCTATTAAGTTTTTGGTTAATGTAACAAAGATGGGTTTTACCAGGCAGTACATGTATATCACGACACACTTACTTCTACACATACATATCCTATACTTTGTTCTCATTCCCCTCCCTGAACTGAAAGACCCCCTTAGGGAGACACTCCCCCCCTCAAGTCCCAGGAGAACTCGCACCCAGTGAAACACGAGAGGCCAACTTGATGCAAAACACACGAGGCTTTAATGACGGAGCTCCGGGCTGATCCGTATCTCAGACAGGAGACAGAGAAATCGACCCAGAGGCTCAGGGGTTAGGGGTTTATATAGGGAAAAGGGTCTAGGGAAACAAAGGAATTGGTGTGGTTGTACATGATTGGCTAGTTCAAACATCAACTGTAATACATGCAGATCAGAGGGGGAATTTCTAAGGGGGGTTGCTATTCGGGGTTTCTGGCTGACCTTAAACTATATCTAAGAGGACTAGATGGCCCGTTTTTCAGAGCCTGCCAGGACACATCCTTGCATGCCTAGACATATTTTCCTCGATGTTTATAGTTTTAAGTCCTCTTGACCTGCCAGTTCTTGGGGTAGCTAACAGCCTGCTTGCTCATTCCCAGGCCTATGTGGGCAAGCTTGTGCTGGATTCTCATACTTATAATTCTTCTACCTGGCCAGCACAGGTCTCAAGCTTTAGTTATTCCTTTTCAGAACTACCCTCCCCCATATCCTCCCTTCCCGCTTGCTGATCTGTCTCCCTTTCCTACCAATTACTATTCCTTTCTTCTTTTGTGACACATATGTTCTGTTGCCTCCTCTTGTTTACTCAACCCCAATTAATGATCTTAAATCTTATTTAAGAATTATAAACAGAACAAAGTAAAGCGAGATATAAGACTATGGGATCCCTCAAAACCAGAGGTTCAGAGGATGATCATTGGTCCAACCAGTGACATAGCATTTATATGAGTGCTGTGTGGAGACAATTTAATTGGCTGCTTTATGATTAGCTGATTGGTTACAGAGCCTTCTCCTGCACTCACTACAGCTCAGTTTCCCTTGTTATTCCATGTTGGTGTTTACTTCTGATGCTTATCCAAGCACCTCCCAAAAATCATTGGCCTCCCACAAACCCTAACCCTCAAAGGGACCACAGGAAAGTGAGTACTGTAGCCAGCGGGGCTAGGAAAATGGCAAGCTTTAGCTCCTGTCTAGGCTTTTCCTTAGTTTGATTTTTTTTCCCCTGTATGTCTCTTAAAAAAAAAATTAACCAAAAGAAAAATATTAAAGTTGACATATGCTATACAATGTCTAAAGAAGACATCTTATTTTAATTTATTGAAGCACTTGATCTGACAGGAGGGATCAGTAAGAGAAGGAATAGCAAGTCTGAAAATCAATATTATGAAGGGAGACTTAGGATACACTGTGTTCTGGTCATTTGTTTATATCTGAAGTGTGTTATGTTTTGTTAATTGAAGAATCAAGGAAATGTCTAAGATATGACCTTTGTTTTCAAAGAATTTATAATGTCTTCATAAAGAGATATGTGTGTATAACCAAATGGACTCTGAAACTATCACATGTTCAGAGGGTACTGTAGTGTTTCCCCTGGGCCAAAACCAGCTAGCTGGTCTCAAACTGTACTGGCTAGTTTTGTGTGTCAACTTGACACAGGCTACAATTATCACAGAGAAGGGACCTTCAGTTGGGGAAGTGCCTCCATGAGACCCAGCTGTGGGGCATTTTCTCAATTAGTGATCAAGGGGGTAGGGCCCCTTGTGGGTGGTGCAATCCCTGGGCTGGAAGTCTTGGGTTCTATAAGAGAGCAGGCTGAGCAAGCCAGGAGGAACAAGCCAGCAAGGAACATCTTTCCATGGCCTCTGCGTCAGCTCCTGCTTCCTGACCTGCTTGAGTTCCAGTCCTGACTTCCTCTGGTGATAAACAGCCTTGTGGAAGTGAGCTGAATAAAGCCTTTCCTCCCCAACTTGCTTCGTGGTCATGATGTTTGTGCAGGAATAGAAACCCTGACTAAGACGCAAACCTTTTCAGGTGGGCTGGCTGAGAATCCAAAGAAACACTATGATTGATTGACAGATAGATGGGTAGGTAGGTAGGTAGATAGATAGATAGATAGATAGATAGATAGATAGATAGACAGACAGACAGATAAGAGCATGTGTCTGTAGTCCTAGATGAAGCAGGAGAGATTGCTTGAGCCTGAGAGTTTGTTTGTTTGTTTGTTTGTTTGTTTTGGTTTTTTCAAGACAGGGTTTCTCTGTGTAGCCCTGGCTGTCCTGGAACTCAACTTTGTAGACCAGGCTGGTCTTGAACTCAGAAATCCACCTGCCTCTGCCTCCCAAGTGGAGCCTGAGAGTTTGAAACTAGCATGTTCAGCATAGTTGAAATTAACTACCAACCAGGGCATTCAGGGTGGTCCAATACATTTATCATAGGAATTTAGAGTGCATGTCCTTATGACAGACAAAAGAAAGATGTCCTGTTTATGTTTGCAATTCGGTGTCTGGTGGAGCTTATATTACGATTTAGAGAGGACTGGTGAGATGGCTCAGCAGGTAAGAGCACTGACTGCTTTACTGAAGGTCCTGAGTTCAAATCCCAGCAACCACATGGTGGCTCACAACCATCCGTAATGAGATCTCTCCTGGTGCGTCTGAAGACAGCTACAGTGTACTTACATATAACAATAAATAAATAAATCTTAAAAAAAAAAAAGATTTAGAGAATTTGGCTTTTAGTCATAAGGAGTCCAGGAAAATCTGCCCCGCCAAGAACGTCAGATCCTGTGCTTTATACTTTAGCCCCTCCCTGCTCTCAATTCTCTGAATAAAATTATTTCACCAGAAAGGAAGGGCCTCTCAGTCAAGTCAGCATGACCAAGTATCTACTTAAAACCAAGAATTTTGTGTCTGTCCTGCTGCTGTTTCTCCCCAACTCCTGAAGCACCCCTGGCTTCATCCTCTACATCTCTAATGGAGTCAGCTCCAGGAGTGCAGCCAGTGTGAAAGCATTTCATCCAGCAAGTAATCCAGAGTCTCAGTGATCCTTATAAGAAAATCTTCGGGCTGGGCGGTGGTGGCGCACGCCTTTAATCCCAGCACTTGGGAGGCAGAGGCACACAGATTTCTGAGTTCGAAACCAGCCTGGTGTACAGAATGAGTTCCAGGACAGCCAGGGCTACACAGAGAAACCCTGTCTCTGTCTCGAAACAAACAAACAAACAAACAACATCTGTAGTGGGAGAGATTTCCCAGTGGTTAAGAGTTCTAGCTACTTTTCCAGAGGACCTGGTTCAGTTCCTGGAACCTACAACAGGCAAACATCTGTAACTCCAGCTTCAGGGGATCTGATGCCCTCGGCCCCTCCTGGCACCTGTGCTTTGACACACACACACACACACACACACACACACACACACACACACCCCTAATTACAAATAATAAAAAAATAATAAAAGCTCTCAGTCTCAAACATGGGAGTAGAAAAAACACTGACCCAAGTCATTATGACCAATTAAATTAAAGCAAGCTTTTTCATTCGTGTACTTGGGCTGCCATCCCTAAGGAGGGATTTGAGAGGCTCAGGGGTAGGGAATTTCCAAATAAGGGATTGGTGGGCAAAATAAGTGGATTATAGGAGCCGAACACAAACACAACAAATTAGTCATTCATTAACAGCCTCTTGAAGCAAAGACATGACTGCAAGGTGGTCATAACAATAGGAAGTCATAACAAGGTAGTCATTACAACCATTTTGAAACAAAGGTAGTTATTAAAGATAGTTATTAAGTTTTTTTTGTTTTTTGGTGTTTTTTTTTTTTTTTTTTTTTGGTTTTTTCAAGACAGGGTTTCTCTCTGTAGCTCTGGCTGTCCTGGAACTCACTCTGTAGACCAGGCTGGCCTCGAACTCAGAAATCCACCTGCCTCTGCCTCCCAAATGCTGGAATTAAAGGCGTGTGCCACCACTGCCTGGCTTAACTTTTTTTTTTAAAGGCAGACTTTAGCATATTTTTAAAGATTTACTTATTTATTATATGTAAGTAATTTAAGTGCACTGTGGCTGTCTTCAGATACACCAGAAGAGGACATCAGATCTCATAACAGGTAGTTGTGAGCCCCCATGTGGTTGCTGGGATTTGAACTCAGGACCTCTAGAAGAGCAGTCAGTGCTGTTAACCGCTGACCAGTGCTCTTAACCATCTCTCCAGCCCAGTTACTAACTTTTTGAAACAAAGTCATGGTTGCTGTTTCTTCGAACAAGCAGTACAGAACCTTTATAGTTAAGGTTACAGGTTGGGCATAGCCCAATCCTCCAGAAAGAGATTTAATCATAAACAGGAATGAACCTAGTTTGCCTTTACTATAAGATGGCTTTTAGCCTAAGATGGAGGCAGGGTGGTTTTGCAAAGCCTTGAACTAGTAAAAAGACAGAAGAAGAAAAGCCACAGTAATGCCTGGCCTTGATATACAAGAGCAACTAACATCATCTCAGTATTTGGTCCTCAGAGGATGAAGATTCACTGAAGCTCTTCTCTTCCTGCCATCACCTGGACTGTACTATATCTGCCCATCTCATGCCAGATTGCTGGGCAAAGGATGTGAAGAGACAGAAGAGTCATTTCCAGGAAGGGGGCACTTCTTTAGACTTTATAAAATGCTCTTCATAGTGGAGCTACATCTATATTTGAACAATATGTAAACCTGCAGCTATAAAGTAGTTGACCACGGGGCTCAGGGTTTAAACTTTGGGGAATTACAAACTCATTGAGACTTCTCTACAGAAATTGCTTTGAATACAAGGAAGTGAACCAAGTGTAGCAAATAATAGAGAAACAGCATTCCAGGGAGTGGGGGCAGAAAACTAACCCAGGGTGATAAAGCAGAGGACCTAGAAAGCAGCAATTCCTTTAGCTACACTGAGTTTAGTAGCTTAGCCAGATCCCAAAGCAATTGTTTTATTATTTATTATTTGTTATACATTTTCTTAAACATATATTCTCTATTTCAAGTAAAATAAATATGTCAGTCCACTTGAGGAATGTTTACAGAAATTATGTGGAAACTTTCTTGACGTCCACACTCAAGATCTTTGCTTCTAGAAAAAGCAAGAGAAAGAAGGGCTCCTCCTTCCAGGGTGGTGGGTGTAGTTAAAGTTTAAAGACTACATAATGAATTATAATTTTCCTTGGATCCCAAATTTCTAAATTGTAAGCAGCCACCTTTGCATTGCAACTTGTTGTGGTAGTTTAAATATGCTTGGCTCAGAGAGTGGCACTATTAGGCGGTGTGGTCTTGTGGGTGTCACTGTAGGGATGGACTTTGAGGCTCTTATGCTCAGGCTCCACCCAGTGTGAGATGAGAGCCTCCTCTTGGCTACCTGCAGAAGAAAGTTCCCTCCTGCCAGCCTTTGGATCCAGATGTAGAACTCTCAGCTCCTTTTCCTACACGTGCACACTGCCATACTCCCCACCATGATGATAATGGACTGAACCTCGGAAACTGAAAGCTAGCCCCAATTACATGTTTTTCTTTATAAGAATATAAGGGTTGTGCTGTCCCGTCACAGCAATAAAACCCTAACTAAGACACTTGTCAAGGAAATGTTCAAAATATTAGTTATTGTTATAAAGTTGAAGACCTCCCCACCCCCCAACCCCATGAGGAGTAAGGAAAACCCTGACTGTGTAGAACATGAGTGAACATGAGCATGGGCATGCCAAGGATCCAGTGCCTCAGACCCATGAAAAGACCTTCCCCTGGTCGGCATGCAAACTTTGACAGTGTGTGCAGAAAATGTCAATCAATCACAGCCTGAGACTGCTCTCCTATAGAGACTTCCTACCCAAATCAACCAAAACTGCTTCCTTGTTCAGCTGTAAACAATAAACTTGCCCCCTTGATTCAGATGTACAGAATCAAGGTGTTACGTCTCAAGGTTGCTGCTGGTGGTGTGACTCCATCAGAGTACACAGCCCACCCAAACACAGCTTTTCTGTATGTGTGCCTCTTTCTTTATTCCCTGTCACCCCGGTTAGGTCAGTCCCAAAGCTGTACAAGTTGTAGCATTCCTGGTTCCTAAGATCAGTGAATAACTCAAGCTTAGGAATACAATTCCGACTTCAAATCTTTCCTCCATCTCTTCACCTCCTACCTTGTCCTTGACATCTAACCCAATGACTGAGTGAGAAACAAGAGGAAGCGCTGAAGAAACAGCGATTTCCACACTGAACCCCCAGCCCCACTGTCTTCTGCTATGTAACAGACCAGCTTATAACTTTGGCACAAAACAGCTGTCCTGAGCTCACATGGTATCATCAGAGGTAGCAGGACTGAGGCTGGAGGAACTATGGCTGAGACAGCTCTCTTAACCTGAGAATGTGCTTTTGGTTAAGTCAGTAAGTACTGTGCTAGCATCTTAATGCTGTAATAAATGCTCTAGAAAACCAACTTAGGAGGAAAAAGTTGTTTTGGATGACAGTTTTGAAGGTTTCAGTCCTTGGGGCCTGTAGAAAGATAACACAGCACGCCAGAGACCAGGATACACACACACACACACACACACACACACACACACACACACACGAGCATTTCTCTAGGAACCTTCTGCTAGGAGAGGAAATGGCTGAAGCCCTGAGGGTATCCAGAAGGAGAACTTGTCTCCAGAAAAAAAGATTTACAACTGTCAGATGATCTTGCTGGAAAGACTGCGCTGAGACAGAAGTAGTAGACAGCGGAAATTACACCTTGAAACCCACTAGTTGTACATTTCTATTTAAGCCCTACATTGTGAGAAATGGTTTTGTTTTTTTATTAAAGGTGGCTAACCCACTAAGGGAAGATATTTTATAAGCAGCTCATCTTGTGAAATTCTTGTGGACGTGCATGTTTGCCTGCGCTACCCTAAGACTGGACTCTCTTCCCCTTTGTGACAGCTAGGAATTAGTTCACAGCATCAGATTGTGAGGTCACGCTCTTACTGGTCGGGTAAGTCACAGTGGTGGATTGAGTCAGACTACAAACCAGGTGAACCTCCTGCAGTGGTGTGCTTGCTACCCTAGTCAGGTTGTGTTCTTGGTGGACCCATTTTTCAAAAAGAAATTGCCTTGCTGGGTTACTTTCATGTAGTTGCTGTATTTTATGTATTTAATTTGTTTTGTTTTGTTTTTGTACCACACTAAATATATTCTTTTCTAACCCTCTCAGGCCAGGCCCCTCAGAGATGGGCTTGGGGGGAGTAACTATCTCCTTGTCTGGCCTCCTAATGTGTCTACATTGAATAAATCTTTCTCCGAATTTCACTTTTATTTTGGCTCCCTGGCTTACTGAGGGCACAGACTGCAAGCCCTAACTCTGCTAACAGTAGTGTGGCTGGAAAACAGTGGTAACTGGTTCTTACCAGAGAAAAGTCACTGGGAAATCAACCCTGCCTACAGGTAGCAAAAGTTCCACTTGACTAGAATTCATAGTGAGTGAAAAGACAGCAACAACAAAAATAGTTGGAATTAGGC
>JADRCD010176959.1:0-27646 GCA_019843815.1 Montemys delectorum
GGGGGGGGGGCGGGGGCGGGAACTGTCCAGGGAGGCTGCAGGGCTTGCCTTTTAGCTGTTTCTCTTCAGTGGAGATCTTATGGCTGTCCACTCTGCTGTAAGGCTTAATATATGTATTCAGTGAATAAGTATGGAATGTAACTTTCAAATTTCTAAGGTAGTAGGTGCTAGTAAATATTAGTATATATAAATCAAGTTGTCATATTATTATAAAGAATAAAATACCATTGCTTGATCTTGTGGGCCTTTAGCAGGCTTCATACTTTTAAGACTATTTTGTCCCTGCGGATGAGTTTCTGAATTCACTTTTTAGTAAGGAGTTTTAAAACAAGGCAAATACCTTAAGAGTAACTGATGAAGTCAGGTGGTGGTGGTGCATTCTTTTAATTCCAGCACTCAGGAGGCAGAGGTAGGCAGATTTCTGAGTTTGAGGCCAGCCTTATTTACAGAGTGAGTTCCAGGACATCCAAGGCTACCCTGAGAAACCCTGTCTCAAAACAAGCAAACAAGCAAACAGATTAACTGGTGAGTGGGGATAGGCATTTGATAGGTGTTCATGGAGTGCCTGTTATACCTGAGGTACTGTGTTAAGTGCTAGGAGTGATGTGTCAAATCAAGGAGGATAGATCTCTGAGCGTATCTCCTATTAAAGAGATAAACTAGTGAAGAAGGAACACAGATGGAAAACAGCCCACAATGTGAGGAGAAGGCAGGTGCATGTGATGGAGTCTTTGGAGACAGTGACATCTCACACAAGAGACTCAGCTGTTGGAAGAGCAAGATAAGAGACTTTTCAGGCCAGTCTTCACTATTTTGTCCAACAATTCCTGATGTAATGACATGTGAAAAAGGAATTGTGGAATTCTTTTGTATTGCCAGAGTTGATAGCTATAATGAGTTATAAAATTGTAGGCTATAGTAGAGGTCTGGTAATAGGCAGTCGAAGGTTCCCAGGGCCTTCAGTGTGTAAGGTTTGCTTGTGATGAACTCAGACAGAGGACGGTCTCTGAGCCACAGAATTGCACTTGATGCTGTAGAAGGCTTCTTTTAGGAGCTGTGACTTGACTTAGGTATCTCTTCTTTGTTGCTTTTTGAAATAAGTTAATTGTAAGTTTTCTCATTTCACAATACTTCATCAAACATATTAAAATGAGCACACAATTTTCTAGTTTTAGCTAGTGCTCTTTCTTCCTTTCTGACTTTAAAGTGTTTCATTTTCTCTGACTGAAAGGTTTCTGCTGCTGATTACTTTAGTCGCTCCAATCGTAGGGGAAGCGTTGTTTCTGAGGTGGAAGACGTCGGCATCTCAGACTTGACCAGCGTGAGTGTACTGCATGGGTTCCTTGTGTTGTTGCAGGCACGTGACTAACAGCTTCTGTAGTAGTTATTTTTTAAAGTTAGGAATCGAATTAACTCCTTAGACATTTACTTGAGCATATTAACATGAAATGTAAATATTTTGGGATATTTTTGTTAAAATTTGCTTAAAAACACCCTTTTCCTCTTACCCTGTGGACACCACCACCCCCCATCCCCCCCAGAGCTCTTCAGCATTTTCAGGGAGTCCTGATATCAGCGTTTATTGTTTGGGATGTTTTTCACTATTCTTTTTTCTGAATTATTCCAGAGCCAATCCATTTACATCATGTCATTTCCTAATAAGCAGTTTGACATGCATACCTAACAGAGCATGGCTAAGGACATAAGTGCTTTCCTGAGGAAAGCTCATGCTTAGTCCAGGTGCATCTGGTTCACTCCCTGCCCCTTGGTTTTGATAGAGCAATAAAGTGGTAGTTAGACTTTAAAAGCTGAATAATAAACTGTTACTTAGTAAAATGCCACTGATTTTCTGTTTTAAAATGAACTCTGGTGTTGGTCTGAGGCACCCTTCCTAGTGGTTCTCAGCCGAGGGCACTGCGTAGAAGAAGAGTGTCCATGGCAACACCTGGGTACTTAGCATTTAGGTACATTGTGACCTGCCTTCTGAGCTCATCTCTCCAGGCCCCTTCCCACCTCCCCAGCCCCCACCCCCAGCTGCACCACATAGACAAGCCCTGTTCTGATTGCCCAGCACTTTGGAGGGAATGAGAGGTGGCAGTTGTTCTGGAAATGCAAAGATTGGTTTTTGTTAGCACTTCACTTATGGTATGAAGTAGCTATTTCTGAACTATTTTGATCCTAAAAAATAATTTCAGTTATTTTAATTGCAGTCCTAATTATTCCACATTACTAGCTCTTAAATCTGGCTATACAGCACTCTCATCTTGCTGTAGATTGAACCAAGGATTTTGCCCACATATAATATTAATAGGTGGTTTCTCAGTTATTCTCTGAGATGTTGTCCATTTTATTAACTTGCTTGGTAACCTCATTTTAATTTTGAGAAGATTTTAATTTATTTTGTGTATGTGTGCTGGTGTGAGCATTGGCATGGAGCACGTGTGTGGGTCAGGGGACAGCTCACAGGAGTACTTGTTCTCCTTTCCTGTAGTCCTGGGGATTGGACTCGCGATGCTTAGTGGTGAGTGCCTGCCTACCTGCTGAGCGAGCCGTACATTGGTCCACTGGTACCTGCTTCCCCCTCAATATAATTGAACTTACCCTACATACCTGTTCTCTCGAAAGCTTCATTTCTGCCCGTCTCACAATTCATGATATCTGAATTGTTGGTTAATAGCCCCTGTATATTCAGTTCTTGGCAATTTGCTTTAGTAATTATGTAGAAATGAGGAGCTTTACAATTTGTCTCTTCCTGCCTCTATTAATTAAATTACTCTTTAGTGTAAGCAGAAGATTGTCTAGGACAGGGCTTTCCAAGTATTCTTGTTGTTTTATAGCATGTGAGCCATTGCATTTTGTATTTTTAAATGTCCTCTAAACAAGCAACTCTCTAAAAAGCATATGCTTCAGTCCACCTCATTGAAGCAGATGAAAAGGGGATTTATATTGCTTCATTCTTCACTGTCCCCAGCTCTGCCTTTGAAAGATGCTTTCCAGCTGCTGTGTGTGGGCACACTGTATGCTCATAGGATGATAACCTTAGACCTAGGAGATGCTAGAAAAGGTGCCAGCCAGTTTCCTAAAACTACAGGGTTCGTATGTTATAACCTTGTCTTGCTCTGTAGGTCAGGCTAGAATAAAGAAAAAGTAAAAAGAGTGAAGTGTGCTGACTTATTATTCAGTGCATCTGCTTTTGAAAGAAATCTTTAGCCAGGTTCATTTCAGGAAATTATTAAAGCCATGTTTACTTCTCTTCTATGGTTATGGAGTCAGATCCACTTTCTATGTCTTTTTTTTTCTTTAAACAACTTTTAGATAACCATACTTTTAGGTTGAGTATTCTTAGTAGAAAAACTCAAAAAAATCATTTTGTTCTAAAATCTAAAGGTCGTTGAATATTAACGTGGTGCTTTATAAGTTGGGTTGCAGCCAAACTTCAGTTACACTAAAAATAATATATAAAATTAACTTTAAGTGTCATATATAAAGTGTGAAATACTGGTTTAGATATGGTACCATCTACAAGAGATACAGTTATTTCCACAATTGAAAAAAAAAATCCTAAATTTGTAACACTTTTTTTCCCAAGTATTTCAAATGAAGGACATTTATTAGAAGTTAATGGGTAATTGTGATTCAGTGAATACATGTAACAAACCACACTGTAAGCATTTTATTTAGAGTGTATTTTTATACCTTGAGCATGATTAAATTTTATTGCATTTAAAACCCATGTCAGGATTTGGCAGGTCCTTTCGGTCTTTACTGTAAACACTGCTTGTCATTGCAGCCCCCTTCATAGACAGTGCGAGCCTTGGAAGGGAGCCTGACAGAGTCTCTGGTTGAGCCACTGCAGCCAAGCATGGCTGCTTTATGCTGGCTTAACAATTCCTCAGGTTTGGCTCATGATCAGTTTGAGTTGTGACACTGGGCTTTGTCAGAATACAGTGAGCTCTATAGTCAGTGTTGTGGCACTCCAGTGATGCAGCCTCTGAAATGTACGATTCCTCCACAGTGATGGTCTGGTAAAAGTGGGTGAGTTTGGGGGTCATTTTTATAAGAAGGGTGATATGAAGAAGGATTTCACATGGACTAGACTATTTTAATTTTGAATATTTCTTTTCTCATTAATGTATTAGCAGAAATGAATTAGAAAAATAAGGCAGTTTATGAAGATACCCTTCTTGACTTTGAATGACATTAACCATTGGGCAATGCTTTTCACCAGAGCAGACTGAGAGGAAATTTCTTCATGTGGAGCAGAGACTGGCAATAGTAAAATCCAGCTGTCATCACTTGCTTATCGTATGACATTTGATGTTATTTTTAAATAAATCCAAATAAATTCAAATGATTTCCTTTTGAAAATATTACAGCAAGAAATGGCCCCCAAAAATGAAACATCAAACCCCAGCATTTGTGTCACTGATAGAGTACTGACTAAGTAAAAGGTTAATAAACATGATGACTGGGTAATAAAAAATATGTGAGGGAGCTAGAGTAAAGTCATCCAAACAAAGATGAGTAGAATGATGTTTCCTGTTTTAGTAATCAACTGGAGAAAGTTTTCAAATCCTCTTTCTAGATGGGCTGGGAAGGTTGACCTCAGAGTTCAGGGCTGGGGATATTTTATTTCTGTTTAAAGTTGCTGTTACCTTTTCAGTGTGGTTAATAGTATACACAAGCAAATGTGTATGCTGTAGTTCATGAAACATGTCCAGATCCTCCGAATTTTTTTCTCTTAGCTAAGCTAGAATTTTGGACTCGGTCTCTAAGGAACATTGCTTCTTGCAGCAGGTCTGGGAGGCTGGAGACAGGTTAGTCTGACTGACATGCCGCATGTCGAGATGACCTGCCTCTGTGGAGCCACTAAAACAGGAGGAGTCTTGTGAGGTCAGATGGATGTAGTGTTCTGAGCCCTCACACACTGGGTGCTGGTCCGTGTTCCTCAAGTACAGACTGTCTGTGGAGACATAAGGCTTGCCTGACAGAGATCAGGCAACAAAGGGATCAGTTGCAATAGTGTGGGAATAAGGTATTCTATGAAGAAAAGTGAAGTGGGGGGAAAAGGAGCTAGAGAATGGGTCTGCGACATTGTTGTTAAGATTTTGAAAGACTTGGGTTGATTGTCCTTTTAGAGCAGGGCTTGGTGGGGAGAAAGGACAATTTTTATACCCTTTTGCATTCTTTGAGTTTGCTGGGTAAAAAGAAAAAGTTTATATAACCCTTTTTTGTCATTAAATAGTTTTATGCATTATTCTGTATCTTAATAATGTTTACATTTTGTATTGATGTTTGTAGTGTTCACACTGAGGTTTGTATGTCGTTTTCTTTAATGTATTTTAAATACCATGAAAAAAATCTAAGTAATCTAAAATTTTGAATCTATGGTGCTTTATTGCTGCTGATCTTCTTTAGGATGTAAACTAAAAGTTCTTGACACTTTGTCATAATTTTTATTCTAGTTTTAATGTGCTTACTTTGGTTCCACACATCACTGAACTTAGAATGTGCCATTGAGATTGCTCCCCCTGCTAAAACAAGTCAACAATGCCGAGCGTCTTCTTGATTTTTATCTCTAATTTTTTTTTCTAGTTGGATGAGAAATCTGACAAACAGTATGCTGAAAGTTACACAAGAGTGAGTATAAAATTCTGGATGGATGGAGCTCTTGAGGAAGCTCATGCTTCCTGTGAGGTTCAGCACAATTGGCCGACAGAGTGGTTCTAACTTTCGTCTATTTCCTGTCCTTGACCCCTCGAAATTCCTGCAGCCTTAGATCATGTGAAAGTCCTACAAGGAGAGAAGAGTGCATTTATTTCACTGGACGTCATCCTAAAGCTCTTGTCTACTGCTTTGATTTGCAGTCTCTGAAAACTGACATTGAGAAGCTATTAAACACGAAAACCAAGTGTCTAGGAATGGACCAACAAAGTCATACTTTTGATTTTTCTTCTTATAGCTAAATCACTTCTATAAGAAAACTAGGATAGCTTCCTTGTGGAGGAATGCCTCTGCAGTAAAGGTTCTTTTTTTCTAAACATTTTTTTGGTGGGTGTTCTTTTGTTTTATTTTTTTGAGATAGGGATTCTCTGTTAGGAACTTGCTCTGTAGACCAGGCTGGCCTCAAATTCACTGAGATCAGCCTGTCTCTGCCTCCTAAGAGCTGGGATTAAAGTCATATGCCACCACCATCCAACTTTTAAACGTATTTTTAGGAGGTCAGAAAAATGTTGTGTTGTATTAAATTCTATAATGCAAAGCAGAACTATGTGATTTTAATTTTTTTCAGCCATACTCTAGAAAAAACAAAATCAATTTAAATAATATTCAACCCAAAGAACCAACACATTTCAACATAGAATCAGCATAAATGTTTTGTTTTGTGATGTTTGAATTAGGGTGTTTGTGTGTAGCTTGGGCTGTCCTTGCCGCCCTGCCTCAGCCTGTTACTGGACCAACATAACTGTGGTACATTTTATCCACTGTTTTTCTGCAGAAAGCCTTCAAAGTCTGATGTACATTTTATACTTACATCTCATTGGAATCAGCTACATTTCAAATGGTTTCACATGGCTCTCGACAAGTCTTTTAGATAGTACAGTTTTCTGTTTATTAGTTAACAGTGTGGCTTTGGGAAGAGCAATCTAAATACATAGCAGTGTACAATGTTCTTGCTCTTAGCCAAAAATAGTTCATCTTTCTTAGCAAAGGTGAGATGCTTAAGCAATATTAGGAACCAAGATAAGGAAGTACTAATTAGACATTAGTTCTGAAACAACTGTTAGCCTGACAACTTACCTGTGTTTGAGACCAGCATGGGTTGAAAATGCTCCCTACTGAGTGTGTTATTAGAACGTTCATCCAAGGCTCTTAACTGCCCCCACTGCCCTAGTCTTTGCTTCATCTTCACAGCAAACATTTGAAGACACAGCTCACAATTGTCATTTTTTTTTCTCTTTTTCAGCCTTCATCTCGAAATTCTGCCTCAGCAACAACACCTCTAAGTGGAAACTCATCCAGACGGGGTAGTGGGGACACCAGCAGCTTAATAGACCCAGACACCTCACTGAGTGAACTGCGGGTAAGCCACACTCTGCCTGCCTTTGCAAAGCAGCTTTGGTTTTTGTAGTTCGTGGTGCTTTTAACATTTCATGTGACTTCTGGGGACCAAGTAGGGCTTCTGCAAAGACATGGTCATCAGAGCTCAGAAGTCTCACCTGGATACTAAAGAGCTGTGAGGAGGGGGCTAAATTATCCTCTCTTCACTCCTCTCTTCTGAAGATTTGATAGCACTGCAGTGGGTTCTGCTAGTGCCAGACAGTTATGTGATCTATATGAAAGTAATTCTTTAAGGATGGCCTTGCCATGTTCTGAGTGGAGAATATTTGGATTTACAAAGAGCTACAGACTATGGAGAGGAATTATTAGCAAATGAGCCATTACCATATTAGATTCTTGAATTCAGGGTCTCAGTATTTCATAGTAATAAAAGTATATTTGGATAACAGAAATGCTTGAGCTAGTGGGAAGTTGACTTGATCCATCAGTTGAGTCTCCATATTTATTAACCCTTTTATTTCGAAGATGAGAATGTACCAAACAATTATTTTTAAATGTTTTATTTGCTGAATCTGTTATCTGAAGAATGGATCAAGACTTGTGAGAACAGTTACATTCATTAGCTTGCTCACTCCCTCAGTCACAGTTTTTGAACACTTGGCAGTGGACATGCAGATAGCCAGTTGTAATCTGTCCTTCAGGAGATCACTGTCCTTGGAAAAGACAAACTGATTTGCATCAGTTGAGCCAGCTAATAGTATGCAGTGGTACCAAGAGCAGGATAAATTAGTTTAGAAAGGCACTACATAAGACCAGGAAAAGAGAGCAAAGGCTTTTCAGAGAAGCAAGCTCTGAAGTAAGACTTGAAGGAAGAATAAAAATGAATAAAGCATTAGAAGGTGGAGGAGAGTCTGTCTTGAATGAGTTCAGAGAACTTTAAGGTCTTTGGTAGAAGATTAGGAAGAAGGAGTTACTGGTGAAAGAAAGCAGGAGAGTGGGAAGGTAAGAGGGTGAGGCAGTATGGAAGTGGGGGTACAAATCACAACTGCTCTGTTGCATAGGAGAGCAGTGTGATTTGATTTGCATTCTTTTCAAAATATTTATTTTTAAAGAT
Source organism: Montemys delectorum (assembly GCA_019843815.1). Classification (NCBI taxonomy): domain Eukaryota; kingdom Metazoa; phylum Chordata; class Mammalia; order Rodentia; family Muridae; genus Montemys; species Montemys delectorum. The sequence goes on from JADRCD010176959.1 coordinate 8,177, forward strand.
TTATTTATTTATTTATAATACGGTGAGTACACTGTAGCTGTCTTCAGACACACCAGAAGAGGGTGTCAGATCTCATTACAGATGGTTGTGAGCCACCATATGATTGCTGGGATTTGAACTCAGGACCTCCAGAAGAGCAGTTAGTGCTCTTAACTGCTGAGCCATCTCTCCAGCCCCTGATTTGCATTTTTAAAAGTAACTCTAACTCTAGCCACAGTCCTGAGGGACAGTATCACCCAGGGTTTGTACAGTGAGGATGAAGTGGGCAGATGACAACTTTCAGGGGAAAAGATGTAAGAAATTGGCTCTGAAGTTAGTTTGAAATACTAATATTGAGTATCAGATAGCTCCCTTTTTTCCTTCTGTTTTCTTTTTGTAAAAGTGAGATTGCTTGTATTTCTGTGGGTTGGCTTGAGCAGGTGGAAAGGGAGACTGAGAGTTGAGGGAGAGCAGCAGCTGACAGCAGTGTCGAAGTGGCCGGCTACCCAGAGGGTGTGCCTGTATGCCTGTGTGCCTGTGGCTGTGTCTTTCCGCTGCTGAGTAGCAGAAGTGGTTGGTTGTGGACTGGGGCAGGTGCCTGGCTCATGAAATTGCAAGATGGCAGAAAACGGGGAGTCCTAGGACAGTAGCAGGGAGGAGAGCTGACCAGGGCAGTGCAGTTCTTTGAGCTGTTCCTATTGACCAGGTGTAAATGCTGTGGTCACAGAGTTTGCATAAGGAAAAGGCTTGCCTTTAGGGCCTTCATTCTCATGGGACAGAAGGACACTGAGACAAGCTATCCCAGCCTTGGACTTAGGCAGCTCCTGTACAGTTCTTGGCATTTGTGTAGTTTTTTCCCTTGAAATAATAGCCTCTAAGGAAGAGGTACTTTTAGGTCCTAATACCTGACTCCTGATGGGCCAGCCCCTAGCAAAGTGGTTGTTGAATAAATCAATGAGTACAAGACTAGCACATCTAGCCAAGAGGGAATGAGGTAGGCAGGGAAAGCACAGAGTAGTATGTTTTCTGACCATCCATTCTGTGCCATTGCTGCACTCAGAGCCCATCTTGACATTACATGACGTGGTTGGACACAAGACATAATATTTTCCATTTAAAATTTGGCCTATATTTAAAAAATATTATGGAAACCTTTGGAGCAGATGTTCTTGTCACCACTTAGATGTGTCCTCAGAACAGAATCTCTCATTGGAAATTGTTCTCATTATATATAACTTCCCTTTCTTTCTACCAGTTAATGTGCTTAGTACCTATGTAATTTAAAAGTGAGTATATATATACTTATATATACTGTATTGTTTTTTGAAACTTATGCATGAAGAGTAAAATTTGCTTTCAGTTAATTTACTATGTAGTTTATTAGTTACAAATGAAGTATTATACTAAGATATTTATGATTTATAAAATTTAAAAATGTTAGAATATATATCTTAAAAATATATATTTATATTCTAGCTTCTGTTTTCTAATGCTGTCTTTAAAAAAATTCAGTGCCAAGAAAGTACTGATACTAGACAATTTCTCCAGTTCCACTGTCATCAGCAGAGTTTGCCTCTTGTGGTGGTTTGAGAGTGGTGGATGTTTGTATTTTTATATTTAATTTCTCAAGTTTTAGATGAACTAAGTTGTATCTTCATGTAATTCTTCTGAGTTTTGAGATATATTTTTGCGATGGTTCCTTCCTGTGTCCTGCAGGACATCTATGACCTGAAGGACCAGATACATGATGTAGAAGGGAGATACATGCAGGGGCTTAAGGAACTGAAGGTACAGGGCTCCTGCTGCAGCCCATGCATGCTCTGTTGCAGAAGAGTCGGTAACGGTGGCCCCAGTGTCCTGTTAACCACTGCTCACAGCTTTACTAACAGTGTTTGTCCTCCAAGCATGTGCTTAACCTGCACAGCACCGTCATGGGAAGCTTGCAGTCTGGGTTGATGTTTAGATGTTTACTGAGGGCTTTGCAGTGATGTATTCTGAATAGAAGATAATGTAACTTGTACTTTTTTGTTATTTTGAGGCAGGGACTCTATGTAGCTCAAGCTGGTTTTAAGCTTATGGTCATCCTGTTTTGGCCTGGAGCTGACACATTCAGCTCCTTACAATTTTTACTACTTGTCAGATATTTAGTTATCTCTTGGGTCTTAGCCATACAACATTAGACAGACACCTACAAATATTCTAAAGATATTTTTATTGAGAACTGGAACTTGAAATTCTTCCCAGCACAATGAAAACATTGCCTGATTCTGTCACCAAGTCCATTCTGGTTCAAGGGGAAGGAGGAAGCGTGTCCTTCCCCTTTGAGAAGAAGGGGCCTGAAGCACACATACTGATTCTTTTCTTGGCTGTATGTAAGTTAAGAAGGATGATGTGTTTAGTGTCTTAATGAATTTGGAACTGACAAGATGTCTCAGTAAGTAACGTAGCTTGCTGCCAGGCCTGATGTCCTGAGTTGGATCCCTGAAATGCACATGATAGAATTGAACTGACACCTGCAGGCTCTCCTCTGCCCCCACATGTGTTCCCTGTGGCATATAGACAATAGTAAATGTAATTTAAAAATTTTAAGGGATCTAATCTTTAAAAAAAATTTGGAGGCCAATTTGTATAACTTTTATGCATGCTCAACAAGGATGTATGTACTTGCCTCTGTAAATGTGTCAGGGAGACATTTGGTTGGAAATGGCATTTGATTATGCCCACCCCTCCATATTTCAGTATTAAGTTCAAGCTGGATATGATGAAGAAACTAAAGTGGTGTTTGTTTTTTTAAGCTAAACACCAGCAAGTATTTATAAGAGTGAATGCAAGGCATTCTAAAAGGTGACTTAGCACATACAACACAGCAAAAGGTGACTCAGCACATCCCTCCCTCCCACCCCCTCCCATATAGCAGATAGGCCTCATGAGCAAGGCTTCCTGACTCTTTCCTGTCATAATCTGAAATAACTCTACTATTAGTCAAACCTTGTATGTAGATAGCATGGTCCAGAATTCAGAGTGAAGACATAGAAGCAAAAAGGATGAGAGTTCATCCTGCGGAGGCATGCTACTGGGGGCATGAGATGAGGCTGTGAGTGCACACGAGGAGAACTCAGTCAGTTGATGGCCATTTCTTTTACTGCCCTAAATCTTAAGGTTTAATCCTCCCTACCTTGCATCAGGCACAAATTCAGTATGTTAGGTACATATATACTCTCTAATGTGTTATACAACAGCACATCCAGACAGCAATCAAGTGAGTCAGGGAATTTCTAACTGGTTTTCTTATTGTTTATTTTACTTAAAACATTTCATTTATATTTTATATCTGTGATTAAATTCCTTGAAGGAAAAAAAAAACAAATTTGATTTGATTTGATAATTTGAAATTTGAACAGATAAAATCCCTTCTCTTAATCCATATCAGTGTGTGATTGAACTCGACTGCAGAAATGATTATCCTTGAAATGATTCATTTATTTGGAAGAAAAGTTACAACAAAAATGTATCTGGTTGGGATTGACCATTGTGTTATGGCATATCCTATTAAAAAGGGGTGTGCTTCACCACTTAGAACATTGTTCTTGATTATTATGTGCACTTTTGGAGAGTTTGTCCTAGACTCCCTACCACTTTCCTCTAATCAAGAGCATTATAATGTTTTCCCCATGCCAGAGAGTATACTGATAGTATATAGTAGTGCCTGGGAAATATAGTAAAATAGTTTGAAAACCATAAATGATATAAAAGATTTTTACTGACTCTATAAAGGACTAAACCCATTTAAAAACTATTAAATATACCTTATTGAATTTTAATACAGAATTATAGCGATAAATGAATGAATATAATTTTATTTTATTCTAGTGAGTATAGGCTTTTCATGAAAAGTAGTCTTCTCATTGAAAAAGTACCATGCTGTGGAACAAGATATATATATATAGTTTGTGTTAAAAAATAGTAAAACAGATCGGGGCAGTGGTGGTGCACGCCTTTAATCCCAGCACCTGGGAGGCAGAGGCAGGTGGATTTCTGAGTTTGAGGCCAGCCTGGTCTACAGAGTGAGTTCCAGGACAGCCAGGGCTATACAGAGAAACCCTGTCTCGAAAAACCAAAAAAAAAAAAAAAAAAAGTAAAACAGGCAAGAGGTGCCTGTGCACACATGTGAAAAGAAACAGCCTGACTCAGGACACTCTGCAGGGAGTGTGAGCAAGGAAGAATGTCTCATATTTTTCTCTCCATAAAAATATCATGCTTTTTTTTTTTTAAAGGTATTTTTAAGAGCAGTTTTTAAACTGATAGTTAACATTTCAGAATTACTAAACATTTCCTCAAAACAGAGTGCTACATGAACTGTCTCTCTGGGAGCACTTAGTATATTTGGTCTACTCAACTCAGATAGGCACCAGTAATAGACTGGAGTAATGACTCCACTCAAGCCTTGCCTGGGGATGTAGGGGGCTTCTGGGGCTTACTTGCAGCGGCATGGATGACCCCCAAAGGGTTATATCATCAAAAGTTACTCCAGCAGGATTTAGGCTTCCCCACAGCTGCAAAGATGCCTCCCTCCAGTGCAGTTTCCACTGTCTAAATAAATACTCTTGCACCTCTCCTAGAGCCTATGCATCTGGAGCAGAATTATATGCAACTGGCAGGGAGGTGCAGAGGGGAGGGAAGGGCTGGGAACTTGAAGTGGCGATCTAATACCTTCTCCACATTTTCTTATGAGGCAATATCTATAGCCCCAGTCTTTTTTTATTTTTAAGTGTATTTGTGTCTGTGTAAATGTGTGTGTGCCTGTGGAGGCCAAAGGTGCTGTGAGATGCCTTACCTGGGTGCTAGGAACTAAACTCAGGTCCATTTCAAGAGCAGTACTCCCTCTTAACTCCTGAGCCATCTCTCCAGCCCCAGCAGGCCCAGTCTGTTGTGGTTAATTCCAGCTGCTCTGATTAAGATGCTGATGGCAACTGAGAGGACCGAGTTCCACAACAGTTACTCTTGACCAACCTGCAGTCCTTCAGCCTCTGTGTGGGTCTCATCTGTAAGGTGAAGAGGGTTGTCTACAGTAAGGCAATGTGAAGAGCTGGAAAATGTTCAATAAATGCCACTTATGATCAGGTATTAGTTATGACATTATTCAAGAACCTCCCTGAATCTGTAAAGAAACCTTAAAACTTAATGCATTTGCAGCTGACACTGGTGTTTCATATTTGAGTACTTAGCTGCAGAGGGTGTTGGTTCCCTAGACAGTTGGTTGGGCCTTGTATTTGGCTTTTACTGTTTGACCTTGTTATCACTGATTATTTGATTTTTTTTTTCCCACAAATTGTAAGTTATCGTGCATCAAATTCTTTGGGCTTGCTGTGTGTATTGGTCAGGGATTTTCTAGAAAAACATAGCTGGTAGAATGAATATATGTGTGTATACATATGTATGTGTACACAGACACACATATACATGCGTATGTACTTGCACAAACACGATTCATTAAAGGGATATTCAGGCTGTGGTCTGATGATTCCAACAAAGGCTGTCTTCCTAGGGAATGGCCAAGAATCCAGTAGTTGTTGCAGGAAGTAATCAATACGAACTGCCAAGTACCCATGTTCCATCCAGTTACTCTCTACCCACCAACTCTCTGGCAGGGCCAGAGCGCCCAAGTTCCCTTTGCTGCCATGCCAGCCCCACATGATGACCGCCCACCGCCCACCCTGTGGTCAGTCGTCACACTATCCAGCAATCTGGTAGAAACAAAACTCTAGAAACTTATAATTAATAAGTCAGATTTATGTATCAGTAAATTCTCAATTCACAAGATGCCAATATAATAATTTCAGAACCAACTGATAATGATAAAAGCTGCCTACCTAGATTAGACAAATTATTCTAATTATTCTATCCTTTATGATATCATAACTACCTATGGCTATTTAAAGCCACACTGGTTCAGGATCTTCTTCCTGTCCATCCTCCATCTTGGCTTTTTCTGTCTCCTGAGATGCTCTCTGTCTCTGCAACTCTTAGCTATGCCTACCTTTTCCTTGTCCAATCACAGGCCTCCTGCTGCATTAATATTTTAATGTAATTGGACAGGGAAAATCCTGCCACAAGTAGTTGTTAGGTTTGTGAGGCTGCATGTCTTAGTTGGTCATCAGTATATACAGGAATCCCAAAGAAGTCAGCTGTAATGCCAGTGAAGGACTGAACTTGCCAGGAAGACTGAGGGCAAGCAGGCAAGAGCAAAGCCTCCACTTTCAGTGTCCTGTATGGAGGCTGCCACTAGAAGGTGTGGGCCAGACTTAAGATGGGTCTTCCAACCTTAAATGATTCAATCAAGAAAAACCCCTTACAGGTGTATCCAGATGCTTGGGTTTTAGTTAATTCCAGATGTAGTCAAGTTGATAATCAAAAATAGCCCTCAGAGTATATATAGTGTGCCTCATGCTTACAATCCCAGCACTTGGGATGTGGAGGTAGGAGGATCAGTAACTTAAGGCCAGCACTGTCTCAATACAAACAAACTGAGGTCAAGGGGCAGCAAGAGAAAGGAGAGAAGAGAGAGAGAAGGGAAGGAGAGAGACACACCTTTGGACCAAGTTCGATGGCATGCACTGGAAGTCCCAGGTACTTGGGAGGCTGAAGCAGGAAGGTGACTTGGGCCTGTGAGCCCAAGACCAGTCTGAGCAACACAGCTAGAACACCTGCCTCAAATAACAAAAAAACACTTGGGGTTAACAAGACTGAAAAAACACTCATGCTTATAAAAGTGTAAAATTCAGAAATCCTCTTGCAAGTTGAGAGGCACAGCTGGGTAGTTCCCTTAGGCTACTAGAAACTTTGCACCCTTAGCTGTCACTAGCTTCAGTAAGCAACCAGTGTGCCCAACAAAATCTTCATTTAGCCAGACCAAACCCAGCTCTGAGACATGGAGACAGTTCAGGTTTCATGTCCCTGAGGGCCCAGCCTACACTGGGCAGCTTCCATTTTTCCAATCTCTGGGAGTTCATATTGCTTTAAGTAGGACTTGAGATTTTGGTGGCATGCGGTTAAGATGAATCAATTTCTTGGCATGTGCTGGTTACTACCTCAGCCTTTACATAGGTTTGTTGTATTTATGCAAGTAGGATTTGAGATGTTGAGAACAAGAGCAAAAGTGTCTGTCGTTGCATAAGTTGTCTGACATAAGTGCTTGCTTCAGTTTTGTTTTAATTTTGCTTATGATTTCCTAAGAGGAGCAAGTTGTCTCTTCAATCCAGAAAGACTAGGAGAAGGAATCTTATCAGCTACAAACTGATCAGCATATTAAGTGTCCATTTTATACTGTGAACTAAGAATAAAATTATGAAGATACTGAATTCAAGTACTTCCCAATTCAAGTACTAGTAGAGGATTTGGCAATGGTTATGAATGCTTATTTGAGGAATAGCTAGGCATAGATAGTCAAAGCTTAAACATTTACATATGCCAGTAAGATTAGAATATTTTCCCACGTTGGCCCTTTAAAGTCTTTCTTAAAACTATATTTTATTTGTTTGTATATGTGGGTGCTTTCTCACAGAGGCCAGAAGACATCAGCTCTCTGAGAGCTGGAGATACAGGGAGGTGCGAGCGGACTGTAGTCGGTGCCACAAATCAAACTTGGATCCTTTGGAAGAAGTGCAAGTGCTCTTAACCACTGAGCTATCTCTCCAGCCCCACTTTAAAAGTCTCTTACATGATTTTTACAGGAAATCATGTTGCACAGAATTTAAATGGACTTACTGCATTGTGTATTTTGTCCATCTGTCTTAGTTCTGAGCTTCCTTGGATTCTGTTAACATGGAGTCACACCTAAAATGATGAGGATTTTTTTTTTCTCTTAGCCTCTTGGATGAAATTTGGTATTATATGAATAGGTATCTTTGAATTTGGACCTTCCTATAGTTGAAATTTTAAAATATGCTTTTAGTTAAATGTTTTCAGTGCTGTTTTGAGTCATACCTGTATTTAGTTCTGGTTTGTGAAGCATAGAATTGCTAGTTAGAGTATTGGGCATCTGAGGAACTGCCAAGCTGTTTCCAGAGTAGGCACTTACACTTACTCAGCAGTGTAAGGGATCCAGTTTCACCACACCCTCCCTAATCCTTTCTTTTAGGAGAAAAGAGCTTGCTAGGAATTGAGGTGGGGGTCTCTTCTACTGAGCATTTGTCCTCAGCCCTGTTCCTTGATTATGGATTTTAGCTATCTCAGTAGAGAGACACTGGCTCACATTTTGTGGGTTTGGTGTGCATTCCCTAGTGAGGAATGGTACTAAGCATGCCTCCATGTACTCTATCTTTGGAGATCTATCTTAAGCTCTCTTTGGGATCTGCCTAACTCATGCAGTCATCATTTTGAGTTTTGAGCCTGTTGTTGCCTCTGTAGGTCTGGGCCGAAGTCAGTATCAGAACTCTGAATTGCCATTTGCTGAGTAAAGTTTTAATTTTTAATAAAGTCTCCTTTTTCTCTTTGGCTGGTAGTGCTTTTGATGTAAGTTTTAAGAAGTCATAAAGACTTATTTCTGTTTTTCCTTAGAGTTTTTCTGTTGTTAGCTTTGCATTTAGATGGTCGGTTCATCTTGAGCTAACTTTTGTGAGTGGTGTTGGGCATCCATCTTCATTCCCTAAACAGTGAATTGTTCAGCACCATTCATTCTTTTCCCTTTGGACTGTGTGGACACCTTTGTTGGAAAACTGGTTATAAATGTAAGGGTTCTCGTTGGCTTATTTGTTTACTGCCTTATTAGGTTCTTATACCTCTACCTCCCTCCCAATGTCTATCCACCCTGACCACTTCCAACTCCTCAACACTTTGTAAGAGAGAAAGAGGGTTGAGGGTCGGGAGGGCATAGACCTCTCTAGACTACTTCCTGTTGATTAAGGGTGCTGAGTTCGTAGGGGCAAGTACAGCCTTCACTGTCAGAATACCCATCGTCCTGCAATAGCAAACATAGCCACAGGATGAACCAGCAGCAGAGGGCAGCAGCTGCCACAGACCCTCTGGCACACTGAATGTGTACCATCTTCATTCCCTAAACAGTGAATTGTTTAGCACCATTCATTCTTTTTCCCTTTGGACTGTGTGGACACCTTTGTTGGAAAACTGGTCCAGAGTCCCCAGAATTAAACTATCTGTTGCTGACAAAAACTATGCCTCTCCTAGAGCACGAGACAGTCATAGTTAGTGGCTGTGGACAAACTGAAGCAGCTCCATATCCCACACCTGGGATTAAAACAAAAATGTAGTCACATAACTGGGTTTTAAGGAAACCAAAATTCTCACTACAATTTCTGGAGTCCTGTAGCTATCTTTGGCAACTTTGTGGGTTGTTCTTTCTTCTGCCCTTTCCACCCCCTAACACTAGATAAGAGAGAAAAAGGAAAGGAAAGATCCCTGAATAAAGTCGGGTTCAGAAAGGAGGAGATGCTATCTTTAGACTATTTCCTGCCGATTAGGGGTCTCAGGATATCTAATTTCTCCTCGTTTCCTTTTTGTTCACAACTACTTGAAAAACCTCAAACACAACCAACCAACCAACAACCTACACTGCCTTTTGGGGCCCTAGCGTTTATATGCCTTCTGAAAAGTCTCCAGAATTCCAAATGTCACACAATTGTAGAAACCATTTGCAACTGGCAAAAATCATGCCCCTGCTAGAGAATGAGGCAAATCATAGTCAGCTGCCATGGACAATCTGAAGTAGTCACATATCCCATACCTGGGATTAAAAAGAGAACATATACTTATTATATTCCTGTGCTTTTAAAAGAAACCAAAATTCCAGAATTCTCACTACTGAGTCCTAAGCCTATTTTACTGATTTTGGTTTGTTAAACATTTGTATTATTTTTTTTAAAAAAAAAATCTCCAAAAATAGTTGCTTTTGAAAAAAAAAAAAATAGTTGCTTTTGTAAATGAGTTTTTCTTTTTATCTTTTAATAAGTCAATGGGCAATTGAAATTATCAAGTTACTTACTGTTTTAAAATATATATAATATTTTAGGTAAAAGCTTTAGCATTATGTAAAATTTCAGGCACTGCACAATGCTCTTAAGTGATTTTTTTTTGTGTGTGTGTGTATTTTTTTTTAGGTATTTTCTTTATTTACATGTAAATTTCTCCTTTCCCAGTTTCCCCTCCAAAAAACAAACAAACAAACAAACAAAAACAACAAGAACAAACTCCTGTTGCCTCCCCCATCTCCCCACTCTCTCCCACTTATTGGCCCTGGCATTCCCCTACACTGGGGCACAGAACCTTCATGGACCGAGGACATCTCCTCCTATTGATGATTTTTATCCTCCTAAGTGATTTTTATATTTGTTTAACAATGACTCAAAGACGGATAATTGCTAGGATTGGAGTGTCCATTCATTTACATTAGCATTATGCTCACAGTGGAAATACTGAAAACAGCAACCAAATGAGGCAAAATTCAGAGTAGTGCGTGGTTGTGCAGACTGTGCTCTCTCAAAGTGCTGCGTTCTGAACACCAGACATTTGCTTGTTAAAGACTACAAGAGAAACTTTTGGAAATATTATTTGTTGTACTTTTTCTTTGCTGCTTGATGTTGTGTTCTTGGCATGCAAAGAGACCACTTCTCAGAGAGGCATTAGTGTTTTCTCATCTCTCTGTTACATGTGCACGATACTGAACAAGGAGTGCCTAGCCTGCTTGCATTGTGTGGAATGCTTCTGTGTATGTGCCAGGCTGCACTGCTGTGTGTCTCATGGGCAGCCACCATGTTGTAGATGTCAAGCTGATGGGTTTTTGTTATTTAGGAGTCTTTGTCTGAAGTCGAAGAAAAATACAAGAAAGCCATGGTGTCCAATGCACAACTGGACAACGAGAAGAACAATCTGATCTACCAGGTGGATACCCTCAAGGACGTCATTGAAGAGCAAGAGGAGCAGATGGCAGAGTTCCACAGAGAAAACGAAGAGAAGTCAAAGGTAGCTGCTGACCTCGCATGCCTGCCCTGCTGCCTTGGGGAGGAGAGCAGAGCTCACTGTCTAAGGAGATGGGGCGGCTGGGGCCCGGTCAGAGCTCAGAGCTCAGTGCTCGGAGAAGTCAACCTGTGCCCTCTCGATTTTTAAAACTTTTTTTTTTTTTTTGAAAGAAAAACTTCTACACTTTTTTAGGTTTTTAAAAACTAGATTAAGGACTCAAATATTTATTCTTTTAACTTCAAAAATGACGTTGAGTTGCCCTTTGTCTCTATTGTAAACAGAATGACACAATTTGGAAGCTCTCAGTGTGAGCTTCTAAGTACGTCAAGAGACTCCACTTTCCAAATAACCAGTTACTTAGAAGCAGTGGTTTAAAGATGTGAGTCAGTGCTCATAAGTGTTTTCTTGAGAAGTCATAGGTAAAGAATAAAAGCCACTGGTCAAAGTGCCATATCTGCCCTCAGGCAGTGGCAGCAGAGACGCTGGGTTGTAGTAAAATTTTATTGGACCTGGACATTTTAATGTTGGTTTCTAAGTAGAGAATAAATGGACATTATTGTTAGAAATTAGTTACTGCTATATTGCCAATATAGAAATAAAAAGAAAACGGTAGGAAATTGGTGTTGATGAGTTGTTGGAAACACATCTGAATTGTACATAATAAGGGGAGGAAACTGTAGCATTTGATGAGCTCCCACGGCCATGCGTTATAATACTTTAATAAGAAGCCAGCTTAGCTGACATTAAAAAACATGTTATTAAGGGGTCCGTTGTTAAGGGATGACTTGGTGGCTAAGCACACTTGCTGTTCTTCAATGGGGCCCAGGTTTAGTTGCCAGCACCCACATCAGGTAGCTCACAGCTGCTTGTAACTCCAGTTCCACAGGATCTGACTCACACTTCTGGCCTCTGCAGGTTCCAGCATACACATGGTACATATGCATACATGTAGATATTCACACAGACACATAAAATAAAAATAAGTCTTTAAAATATATATTGATATTGAACGTAGAAAAAGAATGCAGAGATTCTAATGAGTCCACCAGCTTCCTTTTGTTGCCATTAACCCCTAGTTAGCCCAGCCCAATCCTTTTCTACTCTGTATTTAAAACAAATTCTAGGCATCTAATTTTAATAATTAATCTGGACAGACTGCATGTTCTCCCTTTAGAAAGTGTATTACAAGAACATTTCAGGGCTAGAGATAGTTGAGCAGATAAAGCACTTGTCATATAAACTTAAGGACAAGAGTTTGCATCCCCAGTGCCCATGTAAATACCATGGAATGGCAGAGACAGGACACCTGGAGTAAGCTAGGGAGACAAGACAGATCATTGAGCTCTGGGTTCAACAAGAGACCCCACCTTAATGTGAAAGGTGAGAGAATACATCTCTGGCTTAAGCCTCAGCCTCCACACTTGACTATCTGACACCCACAGACATGCATGCTCATACAAAAGACCAGTTCATACTTGAAAAATTAGTATCAATCCCTATATACTAAAATTTTAGTGGTTTCAAAGTGCCATACACTTTTTCCTTTTTTATGCTTAGAAAGAAATCAGAAGCTAGCCATGTTTGTGCACATAATCCTAGCACACAAGAAGCTGAGGCAAAAGGAGAATGGATTTATGGCCACCAGGATTACACTGAGACCCTTTCTCAAAACAAAATAGAAACAAGCTAGTGTGGTGGCACACATGTTTAATCCCAGTGTGGAGGAGTTAGAATCAAGAGGATGTTCTGTGAGTCTGGTAGTAAACTCTGGGCCAGCCAGGCCTGTCCAGTGAGACCCTGAGATCTTGTCTCATCCCTACCCTACCCCAATCAACCCTCTTCCAGCCACACCCTCCTGGGATCCAGGTGAGCCCCACACCTTGAAATTAGTTGCTGTGTTGAGACTCTTAGCTATTGGTTCCCTTTCCACCTCTCCCCAGTACAGCTTAGATTTGAGGAAACTTGATTGCCTGTCCTAGGAGCTTGCTGTTCTTAAATACTTTGTTTTTTCATGCCCACAGTGTCTTTTTTGGGGATCCCTTGTCTTCCTTAGTTCCTGTGAACAGGCTGTTAGGTGTAGAGATGTCACTAAATGTAACGGGAGCCCTTTTTTGCAAGCCTGCTTCAGAAGTGGCATGGTCTTTTTTTACAGAACCCAGGTAGCTGGCTGTCTTCTCATGCTATAGCTGCACGTTTAGAGCTTAGATCCAGTCCCAGGGAATCTGATACCCTCTTCTGGCTTTCACAGTTACCAGGCAAGAAAGTGATGCACAGTCATACTTGCAAACAAACACCGATTCATACAAAACAATTTAAAAATGATTCAATTCATATATAACTTCCAATTTAAAGTCCATGATTCAGTGGAGTTTAGTATATCCACATAAAGGTGCATCTGCTACACTCATAAAAATATTGACATTCTCTCAAGTAGAACCTGAATATTCTTTAGTCATCATCTTCCTGTACCTGGTCCTCTGGCCCCAAGTAACTACTGCTCTTCTTTGTGTCTCTATAGATTTCCTCATTCTAGACTTGGATATCAACAGAATCATAAAAGGAGCATATTTCATGATTGTCGTCTTATACTTGATGTAGTAATCCTGAGTTAGCCATGTTGTGGCATACATATAAGTGCTTCATTTCTTCCTGTGACACGTTAATAGTCCATCTTTAGGGTAGCTACTTGTGTTGGGGGACCCAGCAGCATTAATTGATATTTGAGTTGTTTTTCCCTTTGGCCTTTCGTGAGAAATGCTGACATGAGCATCTCTTTAGTTTTTGTTTGGACATTGCTTTCCTTTGTCTAATTACTCAGGAGTGGGATTGTTGAGTAGTTTGGCAGCTGCGCATACCGAGTGAGGAGCAGCAGACTTTGTAAAGCAGTGTTGGCATTTCAGCTGATGTTACTGGCTGTGTTCTTTACCAGTATCCTCTCCACCGTTTGCTAGTGTGGGCCTTTCCAGTCTAGCCATCTAGTGGGTAAACGTCTCTGAGAAAGCTACTGGTTTTGAGTCTCTTTTCATGGGCTTCTTGTTTCTCTTTTGACATTGCTCCTTTTCTAATTTTTATTACTGTTGTAAGACTGTATTTCAGATAGGTTATGCAACAGTTAAATGGTTTACCGCTGTCTTCTTGCAGCTTTGCATTTCTTTTTGTCCTCCTTACACTTTGTTGCCGTATTATCTCTTATCACATCCGTCTTTAGAGAGGATCGTCATTTTTCATTACTTAGATGAGACAGTTTGCAGAGTTCTGAAAGTCAAGACAAAGACTCCTTTGCTTTTATAGTTTCAAAATAAGGAGTTAGACATTGACAGTGACCTGTCACCCCTTATGAAGTCGTTGTCAGTCTGCATGTGTGCATTTCAGCTTTTGTTCCTTTTCATGCTCAGATTTCCTCACGGATGGCTATTGTGAGCTCCTTTTCTGCTGATTCCCAAGTATTTGCAGGGCTCCATGCTTTCTGACAGATGAGCATATTCTGGCCTTATCTTTAGCATCCTTTGTCAAAGGAGAGCCTCCATGTTCTCTCGAAGGCCTAGGACTGCTCTTGATGCTCAGTCAATCACTTCATGGCCCTTCAGGGAAAATGTATGTGGGCTCTTGTTTGTTTGTATGACAAAATATACTATGCTGTGATGGTTCAAATTTATATGCATGACTGTAGGGATTGTATCCAGTCCTGTGTTCTCCATCTCCTCTGCCCTAATTCTTACCGCTATATTCCACTTCACTCAGAAAAGCAAGGCCATGGTAACACTGGGATAGTTATAGAAAGCAGAAAGCAGCCACAGTGCTTGACTTGGCCTTTACTTTGGGACAGTAGGCTATGCATAGCCAAAATACTGTTTTTTAAAAGGTACTTGAAATAGATTTTAAAAAAATTTTTTATTATGGCAAAAACATACCACAATAAAGTCACCATTTTAAAGGGTGTAGTTTAGAAGCTTTTTTTTTTTTTTTTTGGTTTTTCGAAACAGGGTTTCTCTGTGTAGCCTTGGCTGTCCTGGAACTCACTCTGTAGACCAGGCTGGCCTCAAACTGAGAAATCTGCCTGCCTCTGCCTCCCAAGCGCTGGGATTAAAGGCGTGCGCCACCACGCCCCGCACATCTTGACTTACAACACTCAGCATGGAGCTCCTTCTTTCCCAAGGCTGGACGGATACTGTCCCCTGTCTGTGCCACATTTTACTCACCCCCAGCCTTCATTTGCCAGGAGGTGGGCTGTTTCTTCTACCTGGAGTTACACTTTAAATTGAACTCTGATCTATGTAAAGATAGGTAAATCTGAAGTCAAACAAAGGACATGAATTTAAATTTTTATCTGTCTTTTATCCTTGTTTTCCTCTTTCTTTGGGGGGATTCTTTTTATTTTATTTCTATTTTTTAAAAAATTTCATTCATTTTGTTTTGTGTATGTTTGTGCACCATATATATATATGCCTGGCACTTGTGTAGGTCAGAAGAAGGAATTTGATCTTCTGGAACTATACTTAGAGATGGTTGTGGGTCACCACACAGGTGCTGGGAACCAAACCCAGGTCCTCTTGCAAGAGCAACAAGTGCTCTTACCTGCTGATGAGCCAGCTCTCCAGCCCTGGAGAGATCTTCTTGCGTTTAGTGACCTGTCTTTCCTTTGATAAGCCAAGAAAGTATGTCAGCCAACTTAGATTAAGAAGAGAGATAGAACATTTGAAACAGATGGGACACATGCATCTGTGCTTCTCCCTTAGAGAGAAGCAGCACCCAGTGAATGCTGCTCTGCTTGTAGCACACAGACCTTGGCTAATTTCCCTGCTGCAGTTACTCCATTGTGCACAGTCACGGTGTTTGCAGTGTTTCGTCCAGAACTCATCCTGCAAAGCCGTGTGTGCTGACACACAGAGCTACTGCGTTTCTCTTCCTGGGAGCGTGTGTCTGTCCTATTGGAGTTGTGCCCTTCTTGTTTCCTGGGCTTTCGTCTGGTTTTCCTTGTTCTCGGTAGGGTTTTGTTGTTGTTACTGTTGTTATTTTAGGAGTTATCCAGATGGAAAAAGCGTAATAAATCTTTGGCTCTGGACATAAATGACAATTTCTTGGGTAACTTGTTATTCTTATCTTTACTCTGTGGTGGATTTTGCTATTCTAACAATTTTAATTATTCTCTTGCCCCACTTTCCCTTTATTGCTTTTGGATTTTGGAATACTCTACTTACAGTTACTCATTCTAAAAACATCCCTACATTTTGCTTTCCCTTTTGGTGCTTTTCTTCCTTCATCAGACAAGATGGAGATTTAAAGTTTGACACTTTTCCTGCAAATCAGTCATCTTGGTATGATTCTGGAAGTCACAGGACCTCTCTGTTAAATTACACACGCTCAGCTTTGTATCTATCCATGACCTCTAACAACAGCATTTTCTTAATAACAGGAGTTAGAAAGGCAGAAACACATGTGCAGCGTGCTGCAGCATAAGATGGATGAACTCAAAGAAGGCCTTCGGCAGAGGGACGAGCTCATCGAGGTAAGTGCTTCCACTGTGGAAATGTTGGATCGGATGGTGGTGTGTTGGTTGGAAGACTTAAAGTCCTATGAAGCAGTGTTCTCAGCTTCCTGATGAGACTCTTTAATTCCTTATGTTGTGGCCTGGTGACTCCAACCATGAAATTATTTCTGAGGCTACTTCATAACTATAATTTTGCTACTGTTATGAATAGTAATATAATTATCTATGTTTTCTGACAGTCTTAGGTGACCTGAGAGCAGGTTGTTTGTCCACAAAAGGGATCAAGACATACATGTTGAGAACTATTGCTATATAGTTTACTTGTGCTAACATTAGCTCTCAGGATTTTTTGAAAATGAAATATAAAGGCAAGCATAAAAAGTAAATGTTTAACAACTCCATAAAACTCCCTCCTTTAATGGTAGGAGTTTTGGCTAGTGTCTTTCATTCTTAAGCACTTTTCCCTGGAGATATCATAGGAAGCTGGAGAGGGAAGCATTACAGATCCTGTGCTCTGTGGGTCCTATCGCATGCCATGCTACAGGACACGATTCTGGAGGGAGAGTTTTAACCTTCCCTCAGCTTGACACACTTGAGGTAGCTGAAGAAAAGGAGGGAGTTGTCACCTCTTTAATCACACTCCAGGGCTTCAGATCTCCACTGTGGAGGAACTCTGCCACACTGAGGTGGCATCCTCGTGCAAAGGTGGGTGGGCCACAGCACATGGTCAAGGCACTCATCCCCCCCCCCCCCCCCCCCCCCCCCCCCCCCCCCCCCCCCCCCACCCCTGCTGCGCTTAAGTGATTTGGTTTTTATTAAGAATTCCATGTGAAGATAATAAGCTTGATTTTTTTTTTTTTTTTGTCATTTGTCACCAGTTTCTTGGATAACAAGCCCAGGGTGCTGGGTTCAGACTTGGAAGCCTTAATCTTTGTGTGTTCTCAGTTTCTATCTTTTGGATGTCAGTACCTATTGATCATGACAACTGAAACCCAAGTATCACACGTAATGCCTTCAGGTCTCAAAAACTAAGATCTGATAATCAGGTGGAGAGTGTTTGAGGAGGGGCAGTGTTGCTCATCACTGATTGGTGACACACAGGGAAGCATGGGAAGGGTCTGGGTAAGCACCTGCTCTGGTTGCTGGTCTGTTGCTGGGATAGCCAGAAGCAGCTTAGGGGAGGAGGAAAGGGTTCATTCATCCTGCATTTTCAGGTCTCAGTCCATCCTTGAGGGAAGTCAGGGCAGGAACTCAAGGCAGGAACCTGAAGGCAGGACTGTTGGGGCCTCTCACATCAGCTAGCAATCAGGATAGCCTCTCACAGACGAGCCTACAGACTGACCTGATAAAGACGACTATATGGACCCGAGACTTCCCCCAGGGGATTCTAGGGCATGTTAGTGCTAATTAGGACATCAATATTCACCAGAAGACTTGCTTGAGAACAGCGAAGTGTTAAAATCCCATCTTTCTAAAAACTAATGTTTTTTATACTTTATGATATTCTTGATATTTTAGTTTTTATCAACTGAAATCAAAATGATGAAGCTGAGTTATGTCTGTTTTTAGTTTTGCTTTACTAAGTAACATTCAAAGCTACAGTTTCCTCTCTGGTAAAGGATTATTTTCTTCATAAGCAAACACAAGTTTCCTTTTGTAAATATAAGTGGCTCTGTGTTTGGGTAGAAGGACAGTTATCCCAGGATGAGTGTGCAGGGGTGTGTGTCTGTAGGATGTATAGTTATCCCAAGATAAGTGTGCAGGAGTGTGTGTATGTAGGTGTGAAGGCTGGATGGCTGCCACAGAGCTGTTTAGAACAGCTATTCTGATACCTTTTTGACATTTGTCCTGCCTTCTTTTCTTGTGGTGCTTGGGATCAAACTCAGGGCCTGTACATACAGCACATGCTTGGCTGCATCCTGCTGTCTTCCCTGGCTGACTGTTGTGGTCCAGCCTAGAGACAATGGATGCCACCTTTCCCTTTTCTGTGGATCCTAGACTTCCCTCCTCCCTGTTAGAATTCACCCACCTCCTTCTGCTTTCCTTCTTCTAACTACCTTGCCTTTTTCTTTCTGCTTTTATTATTTTCCTCTCCCTCTTCTTCAGGAGAACCAGCGCCTCCAGCAGAAAGTAGACACCATGACAAAAGAGGTGTTTGACCTCCAAGAGACCCTGCTCTGGAAAGATAAAACAATTGGGGTATGAGAGGAGGTGGGGCTCTGGAGAAGCTCATTCCTGAGGGATAGACCAAGAGAATTTAACTCAGAGGTGGCCAAGAAGCCATCCTATTATTACATGTTTAGACAGTATGGATAAACAGAAGACAGAGAATAACTTCTCTAGGAAACGCCGGTAGTGTGCCTAGAGAGAGCATCTCTTTCCAGACTCCCTGTTTGTGAAGCTCACAAACAGGATCCTTTAAAAGAAGTGTTCTTCATTCCCATATAATAAGGATTCTTACCCCACAGCAACCACAGGCATCTAATTCAAATTCCATGGGCAGTTAGATATGCTTACATTATAAAATATGGATTGAAAAAGAAGATGGGGGTGGAAGGGGAATGTTAGCATATAAATTGTTGGTGAATAATTATGGAAATGGATAGGAATGTAAGATCATAGGGCTGCCAAACTGTGACACCAGCTCTAATTCTAACCCTGCAGGCCCAATGGGGCCTGGTCTTATTGGGTCCAATAAGGAAAACTTCCTCATTGCTGTTTTGTGTAGTGCTGCGGGTGCACGCCAAGCATGCTACAGAACAGCAAGATATTAGTCACATACCTAGTTCCATAGGGTAGAAATCTAAAGAATAGAAGATACTTTTATGTCATTTTTTTGAAGCTTAAGTTACCAAGTCCCCAAAATTCTATAAAACCTAGAAAATTTTCCCAAGGGACATTGTGATTGTAAATTACTTTATTTATAAATGTTTTTCCTTGGGAGAGTGAAGTGATGTGTGGGGTGGGTACACAGAGTAGGGAGAGTGAAGTGAAGTGATGTGTGGGTGCACAGAGTAGGGAGAGTGAAGTGA
>JADRCD010176959.1:27656-43546 GCA_019843815.1 Montemys delectorum
TGAAGTGAAGTGATGTGTGGGTGCACAGAGTAGGGAGAGTGAAGTGATGTGTGGGTGCACAGAGTAGGGAGAGTAAAGTTGGTAGAGAAAAAGTTGAAAATGGCCACACTGCCGGGGATGGCCATCTCATGGGTCAGGATGCCCGGGGTGTCTCTTTTGTATGATTTTCTTAGTGTTTTAAACTGATTGTCTTGGAACAGAAGCTGACTGGCTAGAGTAAAACTACATGCCCCATAAGATAGCTGACTAAAACAGACCTTGTTTTCCTACTAAAAAGACATGCCAATACTAGTTGTAGCAGCACATGCCTTTGCCCCCAGTACTTGGAGGAAGAAGCAGGCAGGTGGATCTCATGAATTCAAGGCTAGCCTGATCCATATAGCAAGTTCTATACCAGCCAGGGCTACACAGTATGACCTATCTCAAAAAGAAAAAAAGAAGAAAAATTAATGTACATGCTGATGGTTAAGATATACATCACTTTGCTTTTATTTGAGGATTTATTAAAATTTTCTATAAGATATAATGTATTTAACTTTTAAAAAGTAAACTTTGATAGGCTGCTGAGACAGCTCAGGGTAAAGTGCTTGCCTTGCACGTGTGATGCCTTGGCGTTGGTCTCCAGAGCCTACCTGAAGGTGGAAGGAGGGAAGACTCCAAAGTGCTCCTCTGACCTCTGTTGTGTGTGCCAACACACACATGCGTGCGCGCACGCGCACACGTGCGCACACACACACACGCACACACACACACACACACACTGATCAATGCTTTGTTGAAGAATTAAATGTTTTGTCTGGCGGTGGTGGCGCATGCCTTTAAAATCTCAGCACTTGGGAGGCAGAGGCAGGTGGATTTCTGAGTTCGAGGCCAGCGTGGTCTACAGAGTGAGTTCCAGGACAGCTAGGGCTACACAGAGAAACCCTGTCTCGGAAAACAAAACAAAAAACAAAAAACAAAAAAACAAAACAAAACAAAAAAAGAATTAAATGTTTTTATATTGAGGAAAGTTAGGATTCACGTTCAAGTGTAAGAAATGATACCAAGATATCCCTGTGTCCCTTTTGCTCACAAATGTCACATCTTGCAGAGCAGTAGTACAGTGTCACAGCCAGGACATGGCTGGTACACTGAAGATAGAGCCACCTCTATTTGTCCTTTTTATAGACACTCATCTACCACCACCCTCCAGTCCTGAGAGCCACTCTGTAATTTTGCCATTTTAAGAATGGTGTATAAATAGAAACCTACGGTGTATAACATTTTTGGGCATAGATTTTTTTTCCATTCAGCATAACTCAGAAAGTTCATCCAATTCTAACAGTAGTTTATCCCTCCCTTAGTTTTTCTTTACATTGTGCCTATTACAAATAATGATTTGTCGTCTTAACCATTGGACATATCGGTGCACACTGTTCCTGTCCTCTCCAGCTTAGTCTGTATGCATAATGCCTCACCCCTGCCAGCCACTGCTCCACTCTGTCTCCAGATTAACTAGTCAGGCTTCTCACTGAGGTGCAGTCATTAGCTCTTGCCTGTTTATAGCTACCTGATTTCAGTAGCATAAACTCCTAAAGCTTCGTCAGCATTGCAGTGTGTGTGAGAACTAATGAATCCCCCGCTCCCTCTCTCTTTCTTTCTCTCTCTTTCCCTCCCTCCCTCCCTCCCTCCCTCCCTCCCTCCCTCCCTCCCTCCCTCTCTCCCCCTTCTCCCGCCCTTCTCTCCCTGTGTGTGTGATCTTACTATGCAGTTCAGGCTGACTTTCCCATTTCCTTCTCAGTGCTGGGGCATCCTTCACCCACACTCAGCAAATGTCCTTACATTTTAAAACTGAATGGGATTTCCCTCATGGTGTGTATCAGACTTAACCTGTTCCTGACACCTGGCAGCAGCATCCATCTCTGCCGTTGTGGACATGTAATGCAGACATCTCTTCTGTGCTCTGCCTGCAGTTTTTGTGGGTCTATCCCCAAGTCAGTTAGTAACTCTATTTAATTTTTTTGAGGACTAGCCATTCTGTATTCCACAGCAATTCTGTGCTTCCAAATTCCCAGGGCCCTGAGCAAGGATTTCTTCACCAACACTTGGTACTTTTCTATCTGGAGCTGTTATGTTATCTGCTCTCACTTTTGCTCTTTCCAGTCCTAGGAATGGAATCCAGGCACTCACTCCTGATAGGCAAATGCTCTACTACTGAGCATGACTCTAGACATGGATTTTTTTTTTTTTTTTTTTTTTAAGACAGAGTCTGTGTAGATCAGGCTGAATCCACAGATCCAGCTTTCTTTTTTATTTGCCCCAGCACCCAGAACACCACTCATCTCTAGCCTCACTTTTAAGAATAAAATCTAATGACTTAATAAAGAACCAGGCCTTCTCTCCTACCTTTCTTTGGTGACATCAGTTCTCTCAGCACTGGCCTGCAATTCTCACCTAGACTTGAGGAGTACACATAAAAAGACCTCTGAGCTCTTGGTCAACCCAACCACAGTTAATCCTCATTTTCAATAACTGTAGTTATTTAACTGGTTGCATAGTACCACAGCCTGCTCCACATCTCTGTTTGGCTTTTTGTTGCTAAAATTAGATGTTAGATATTTGACAAAGAATTATTTAGATCTCTGTAAAGATGAGCTCTGTACTTTGATCTGTTGTCAGAGGCAATTGCTGCCTGCAGGCCCAGGGTGGTGGTTATGTGGTCAGGCAATACAGAGAATTTCAGATCTAGAACAAATACATTTGACCCAATTATAAGGTATTTCAGTAGCTTTCAAGTTTTGTGGTGAAATGAACAAACATACAGGATATATTTTATTTTCCTAACTGTAATTATGGGAAGAGGAAATTTTAAAATCTAAAAGTAAAACAAAACCCAGTACTATAATTGTGGAAGGAGGTACAAAAGCCACATACTGGTGTTTGCTGGGATCTTGAGATTGGTCTGTTCCTGAGGTTTTGTATTCAGTGGGGTTATTGACAAGCATATTGTGAAAGCGACCACCTCCTCGCTACATGTCATGATTACAGCACAACTGCCTGCCATGCTTTTGTAACACACAGCTAACCCACATGCTTCAGACAGGAAGTGTCCTGTGCTTGTTCTAATGAGTCCTTTGTTGTTAAGGGTATTGACACCAGCGGCAAATGTTTAAGGCTTCAGAATCCAGAGTCTCACGCCGTTTTACAGGTGACTGCAGATGGAGCAAATGTGTAAATTTCCACCATTTATGGGAAGAAGTTAGAGACTGATGTGCAATGTGAAAAGTAAGGAAGGGCTTGTCTAAGGGACACTTCCCCAGCACCATGAGGGATGAACGTGACAGAAGAGAATGCAGCCTCTCTAGGCTGTGCTATAAAACCATATGAGAGGGCTTTAGAACCGGAGGGAACTGCGTTGTCTTCTCCTTGGTGGCTACTTTGGGCAGGGAGATCAGCGATGCAGAGGCTAGAAGGGTGAGCATCACCATGAGGTCATCCATCCACTGCTATAGTCAGTGCTGCTCGGTGCTGGTGCTCATAGACTAGACCATGAGGGCTTTATATAAATGACTCAGTCAGAGCCAGGCATGTTGATTGACACATGCCTGTTATCCCACTGTAGGTAGACACTGCAGGACCAGGACTACATAGCAAGTTCAGGACCAGCCTAGGCAATTGAGACCTGTTTAGCAACAAGAACAACCTGGAACCACTTTTAGCCAACAAGTAACTAAGCAGATAACCACTTTTGACCTGGTGATGAGATAAGACATTAAATGTAGGAAAAACACGTAGTAGAAGGGTTCTTTAGAAATGGTGCTCCTGCCAGGCTACTGTGTTCCCTGCTTTCTCATCCTGGTGTTTGAATGTGGTTCCAGAGCTGCCCACCTTTCCCAAACTGTGTAACTTGCCAACTGCAAGCAGTACTCCAAAGCTAGCGTACCTCTGAGGTGGGTGCTGCTGTTAGGCTTCTGTTTATCAGATGTGTTGGATATGACTACGTCAGGTCCCCAAGGCTAGATTTGAAACCCCTAACCTCTTACCCAGCTGGGCTAGTATTCATTTTTTGTTTTTTTTTTTTCCTTTCTCACTTTATCAGTGTATCAGAAAAACAAATCATACTCGTGTATAATTAAGTTAACATAAGTAGGTTGTGGAGACGCAGGTGATGTCTAAGTGCTTTGCTCTAACACTTGAAGAACAAGCAAACAGCCAGTATTTAAGATAATTTATCCAGACTCACTTTTCTTCCCAAACTAATTTCATCTTAAAAAAATTAAGCAAATTCTTAACTAAACTACTCTTATTTAACATGAAATGAAATGTGTGCTTTTTGTTGTTTACCAAATGAAAACATACAGAGGAAGTAAGGCAGGACATTTTTGTGTGTAAAGACGGTCTTCATGTGACGAGCATGCCTTGCCAAGTTCATGCATGAGCGCTCTTCTGTTTAAACTCTTCCACAGCTGTGCACACAGGCTGTCTCCCCCACTGCCTGGCCACTGTTTCCATGCTTCTTCTAACCTCCTGCTTGTAGGCCTTCTGCTTATTGGATTAGTCACCTTTCTCTTGCTCTTTTTCTATGCTGTTCTTGCCCTTGTTACCCTGCCTAAAACCAGGCCCTAGAGAAACAGAAAGAACACATTGCCTGCCTCAGGAATGAGCGAGATGTGCTCAGAGAGGAGCTGGCTGACCTGCAGCAGACAGTGAAGACAGCAGAGGTATGTCAGCCTGGGCCTTCTTCCCTTCCTCTTGCCTTATTTCTTTTCTGACCATAAACAACAGCCTTGATATGATGGTTGATTGAGCTGTTTCCTCCACAGAGGTATATCACATAACTAATTTCTCATTAGCTTTTACCCATAGCAAACAAATATTGTCGCAGAGATGCCACAATAGAACTTAGTTTCTGTGTGGGTTATCGTTTGTGATATTAAGTTTTTTCTTCTCTACAGAAACATGGCTTAGTTATAATCCCAGACAGTACTCCCAATGGTGATGTCAATCATGAGCCTGTGGTTGGAGCCATTACTGCGGTGTCTCAGGAAGCTGCTCAGGTCTTGGAGTCAGCAGGAGAAGGGCCACTAGGTGAGACACTACTTGCTATTTAGTCTTGGATTGATGTCAGGCTTCCAGCTGGGCTCAAGGTAGGTGCCAAGAAGGAATCTGGACACACTGTCCCTAGACATTCTTGATCTTGGGAAGCCAGCAGCAGAGTCTTCACGAGGGAAGCACTGCAGGTTTAGGCACATCTCCTTTTACTTGAACTAAAACAGACTTTGTGCAAAGTCCAGTGTGCCCATCTTCTGGGCAGCTCAGGGCTGGTAGGACTTCCCAGCATATGCTTAGCCTCTTCCTGACCCACATGGATTTGGATTCTAAGCTTCTCCTAGGACTCTGCCACTCTTTGCCACCACTTTTCATAATGAGAGATTGATGATGGAGCAGACCATACTGAATGAAGTGTGACTTCCAGAGCAGGGCTTGAGAATAACCCTGGAGAATGGGGTAACAGCTTCTCTCCAGGAGGCCACAAAGGGGCCAGCTCAAATGTTGCCCTACAATAAATCTTACGCTAGGGGAAGAAAAACAGCACAAATAGATACAAACTGATACGGTGTCATCAGTTTGCAGTTAATTTTTTTTCTCTTTTACCTTGTTTTTGTGTATACAGTTTCCTTAAGGGAATGTGAGGAACAACATAGGTTGAAATATTTTAAACTTAGTAAGCATATTGTCTCATGTAGAACTCTAGAAATACAATTGATTGTTGAGCACTTTGATAAAGGATGCAGATGAGCAGAGGAGAGATCCAGCAGGCATTTAACATGACATTGTCATTTATAGGCCCACACTTAAAAACCACTCAAGTTAAAAAAAAAAAAACCAAACCAAACCAAAAATCTTTTAAGTCAGTTTACTGTTTTTTTGTTCTCATTTATACCATTCATAGCCTGATACTGTAGAGAAATGAAGACTACAGTGGGCCAGCCCTCTTGGGTTCCTCCACCTTTGGGAACTGCAACTGACACGGCCAGCCTTCTTTATCATGGCTTCATTGGCTGGCTGTGAACAGCTGCTTTAGCTGAACTAGTGGTGTCTCCTCAGCATATGGGTCTGTTCCTGCCCAAGAAGAAGCTGCCCTGGGCGTTGCCCCGGGCTGGAGCCCAGGTTCTGTGTACTTGATTTTCTTGTGTTCATCAGTAAGTTAGCAGTTTAAGCCCACTCTGAGTTTTCTGATCCACCAGGCTCTTTGTTTCACCCTGCAGTCTACCTCACTCACCTGCTCCCACTTGGCCATGCCCACTGGTACCTTACTCCACACTCCTGGGTCCCACTCTTGATTCATAGTCCTACTAAGAGTGGGCACCTCTAAAAACAACTGGGAAAAGCTTGCACATTTTTGCAACAACAACACCTGGTTTCCTCTGGATTCCAGTTTGTCTCTAGGCAGAAAGTCAGTGCTCTGGGAACAGATATTTTATTTGATAATTGTAACTATCACTGGCTGGGAGTATGAATAAGGTATTCTTTCTATTGTAATTAAAGCCTTTGTGTCTTTTCATGTTCAGATTGTAAATAATGTAATGTATTAGATGTTGGCTATCTGTGAGCACTTTTACAAGTCAGTTTACAGCCTTCCTTCCCACTTGTTCCAGATGTGAGGCTACGAAAACTTGCTGGAGAAAAAGATGATCTCCTGTCACAGGTAAGACGTCTACTCATCTGAATCTATTAGTTTATCTAAGATAGGCAATAAAATGCTAATGAATTAGAATGCTCATTAGAAATTAGAATAGCTGGGTGTAATAGTGGTGCATGTCTTTAATCTGAGTACTCAGAAGGCAGAGGCAGGTGGATCTCTGTGTGTTCAAGGGTAGCCTGGTCAACATAATGAGTTCCAGGACAGTCAGAGCTATAGTGAGACCCTGTCTTGAAAACAAACACACAAAAACCTGAAAGACAAAGTTAGATATATATTTCTAACTTTGCTACTCAAGTGACATTTCAAGGAAGAAAAGATGATTCATGTTTTGTGCCACAAAAAAAGAATGTATAGGATGCATACAAAGCTTGCTGCTCAGCCCTTCCACCCTCAGCCTGACCATCTCCGCCCTCTTTTAGCTGTCCCTCAGTTTGAGTCACTGACTGGATGATGCTTTTCCTTAAAGGACCATCTATTGGTATTCCTCTGTGGAAGACAAGCCTCTGCCACACATGTGCAACTTCCTGTTCCTGTTCCTCTTAAACGCCAGTCTGTTTCCATCTGCAGGACTCGGAATGTTGGCTCCACAGGGAGCCACCCTATATTCAAGCTAGCTTCTCTCTTTTTTAATGCCATATGCCTATTTTCTTGTGTTTATCACAAAGTTAGCTTGTGTTTTGAACAGTAATTTAAGCCCACTCAGGGTTTTCTGATACATACCAGGGTTCCATCTCGAGCCTCTGACTTAACCCATCCTGAACTATAGAGGCTTTTTCACTCCTGGTATGCTAGCCCTTCAGGCCTGGGGAGACTGTGCTATAGATGGGAGCTCTTTTCTCAGTCGTCCCACCTTCCTCTTTCCGTCACTCTTTTGTTGGTATATATTCCATAGTTTCCTGAGAAAGACCATGTGCACTGTTAAAAAATTCGCATAACCTCAAAGGCATATGAAAGTGTTATTTTCCTTAAGCGTTTTCAAAGGCCTATTTCTTCATTGTCCTGTCTTCGAGGATAGTTGTTCAAAATTGTGAAGGCATAGGCCTATGAGGTTGCTCAGCAAGTTAAGTGCATGTTGTGTAAGCCAGATGACCCGAGTTTAGTCCCTAAAATCCATGTAAGATAGAAGGAGAGAACTGATTCCACAAAGATGTTTTCTGCCCTTTGTGTATGTGTGTGTGTGTGTGTGTGTGTGTGTGTGTCTGTGTGTCCATTTTGAGATTTGATCTCTCATAGGTCATGTTTCTGCTTTCCCCTTCTGTCCTTTTCTCTTTTTCTCTAGTATCTTGAAATCTCACAGTTGATGTGTTCTGCAGTTTTCAAGCATCATAGTTGCCCTTGTAGATTCTAGAAACTCCTAGTTCTGAGTTGAAAAACTTGAGTGATTTTATTTACTCTTCCCCTGACTCCTTTTTAGTCAGTAAGGGAATGGCAAATGATACTCCATGGTTTGATATATTATTCATGGCATGTGGGAAATTTAGATGAACAGATTGTTGTGGGTTTATCTGAAATATCCATGCCCTGGAAGGCCTTAGTAGAAAGAGGTCAAACAATAGAATTTAGAAGCTGTATCGCACCTGAAAAGTTTCTGTGAACACGTTTATTATGTGTTTCTCTAGCTGCATTCAGCTGTATGATACAGGCATGTAGTCAAGAAAGAGTTAGACTTCACTATAAGTCCATGATGGTCATGTTGGACCTAGAAATTAAGCTGGATGACCAGTGTAGAGAGGACCTCTAATAGAGACCAGGTATAGTTGAAAGAAGATAGATCAATGACTGGAAGTGAATATGGCTGAGGGTGTTAGGGTTAGGGTTTAGAGAGAATGACCTGGGAGATGAGCCATCACAGGACGTAGAACTACATAATCTAGGAGGTATGGCTAGCTAGTGAAGTCAGTTATATGGCCAAGGGGAAGAGGTGGATGGCAGGGTCCTGGAAGGGCAGGTGTTCTGAAATCGAGGTTCACTATGGAAGCCTGCCACTACTCTGGGGGTACACTGACATGCCAAAGACTTACGATAGGGGTAGTTTGGGAGTGCAAGTCAGGAGCTGACATGACAGGCACAGCACACCAGTAAAAATATGAAGTACTTAGATATTAGTTTGAACAGAGACTTCAGGGAGTAAGTATAGGCTAGTTCAGCAACATCAAGGAAAACCTGATTGAGCACTATTGCATTTCCAGGCTGAGGTAGGAGGCTGTGAAGACATAAGTAGCAGCACTTAGTGGGGCTACAGGAATGGCAGGACTCTGAGAGTATGCAGGTGTGAGGTGTACCCTGAGACGAGGCTGTGGCAGGAGCATCGGCTGGTAGCAGGCTGATGCTTCCCGAGGCATTGGAGACGTTTGTGGGGTGAGGTTAGGCATGGCCAGGGCCTTTGGGGACTAGTGCTGAAGAAGAGGGATGCCCCTTTTTAGGTATGATAGAAATGATGGGATAATAACTAAATTCTCTCAAGGCAACCACATGTGTGTGCAAAGGGCAGAGGTGCCTGGGAGGCATGCATTCATTGAGTCTGAAATCAGCACTTGCCCTTCCCATTGGGCAGTGGCAAAGCTACTGCTCAGCCTCCTCTTGATCCCTGGCAGCAGACTTGAGGCCATTGGGGAAACCAGCCATTTGTGCTTACAGTTATTTTTGTGTATTTAAAGGTCTCTAAAAAACTAAAAAAGTCCTAACTGCCCATGAAAATTTTCACTTTAATGAGACTAAGAAAAAATACCTCAAAAGATGTACTTTTGTGCAAACACATACAATTAATAAAGAATAGAAGTCTTTATTGGGAAATCTAGTTTCTGAGGCTCATTTTCTGTTTATAGTAGTTTATATCAAATGCCCAGGACCATTTGTCTCATAGGCAAAATAGTGCTTGAATGACTTATATGCTTTGCTAATGTACGACGGATCTGCTGTGTTTATGATATGGCCACGGAACTTCATTTAAGAGAACTGGGGTTGGGAGACGGTCTTATAGCACTTGGTGTGCAAGCATATAGCCTGGATTGGAATTCCAAGTAGTAACTACCGGAGCATGCTCTGTAATCCCAGGGAGGTGGACACAGAAGGTTTGCTGGAGCTTGGTGGCTAGCCAGGCTAGCTAAGTCCATTAGCTCCAGGCTTGGTGAGAGATCCTAACTTCAAAATAGCGTGCAGAACAATTAAGAAAGATATCTGATGTAGACCTCTGGCCTCCACATATGCAAACATATATGCATCCACACATACATACTCAGGACACTCATCTTACATCCAGGCCTAAGTGACACAGGTCTAAAATCCCAACTACTTGGGAGGCTGAGGAAAGAGCATCCCAAGTTCGGGCTCTTTTGGGCTGCAGAGTGAATGCAAAGCCAGCCTGGGCAACTTAGTGAGAGCCAATTTCAAAGTAAAACAGAAGGCTATGGCTACAACTCCATGTCAGTGTTTGCTTAGTATGGCCCTGGGCTTCACCCCACTATAACCAAAGAAAGAGATAAAGAAACTGAGGCAGACACAGATCCCTCTGGTGACTTTTACTTTCATTCTAGATTAGAAAACTGAAGCTCCAGTTAGAGGAAGAACGGCAGAAGTGTTCCAGGAACGATGGCATGTCTGGGGACCTAGCAGGACTACAGAATGGCTCAGACTTGCAGTTCATCGAGATGCAAAGTAGGTACCAGGGGACAGGTCAGTCTGTGCTGGTTTGTAGCATGTATCCCTGGAATAGAGTTGGATATGGGCTGCTAGAGTTTTTCTGGTCACCTAGGAGCTAAATTAACGGTTGTAGTCATCTATGGCCCAGAGGTGGCATGGCCAGTTACTGCTTGCATGTGATCTCTGATCTCCTGTGTGGGACTCTCTTCCATTTAAGCTTTTGCTTTAGAATTCATCTTGGAAAGTTGAAGATTTAAGATCAGCTTATATTAATGTTGTTTCTGATATTTCCTAGTTTTTAACAAAAATTCATTACATGAAATTAAAAACAAGGTTACAAAATATAGTTTGTTTATCCAAGTTATGCTTCCTTTTCCTTTCTATTTTTAACTCCATATCATTGGTTTGAGACAGGGTCTTTTTACATAGTCCTAACTGACCTGAAATCAGGTTGGATTAGAATTCAGAGATCTGTCTGCCTTTACCTCTCAAGTGCTGGGGTTAAAGGTGTTTGCCACCATGCTTGGCTCATATTTTTATGTGCACTGGTGTTTTGCCTGATGTGTGTCTGTGTGAGGATGCCAGATCTTTTGGTATTGGAGTTACAGACAATTGTGAGCTGTCACCTGGGTGTAGGGAATTGAACCAGGATCCTCTGGAAGAGCACCTCTCTAACCCATTCTTAAGTGTCTTCTGTTTTCACACTACCTAGCAGAGAGTTGTCCTAGCATCCATTTTTATTATGGTTACCCCATTGGTAGTGATATGTAACTTACAATAGGGGCTTTTAGTTTTCTAATTTGTAGTGGCTTTTCTGATAATGGACTTTAAAACTGTGGCTAACAATTGGACTTAGGCCGAATGAAGGAGTCTGGGAGTTTGAAACTTATTAATAACTTCTATGGTTAGTATCCTTCTTTCAGACATCAGGTCCCTCATCCTCCCTAATAAGTAGTTTGTGAGTAGTTTGTGTAGTGGGACATAATGTAGGAAGGCAAGTTAAGAAGCTGGATGATGAGCCTGACCAGTCAGCACAGTGGATAGCGGCAGTCCCAGACGGCACGAGATTTGGAAAGCTTGCTAAAGCAACAAGTTCAAAAGGAACCAAGTTGAAATGGAACAGGCTCATGTTTATAATTGCTTCCTAGAACCAAGTAGCTGTTACTGGTGGCTTTGCGGGTGAAAGCTAAATGGCCTGAGACACTGCCTGGAAGCCAGGACTGGCTGTGGAAGAGGAAACAAGTAGCTGCTGGCTCTGAACTACAGCTTGGCTTGTGGAATGAGCAGGGTTTCAAAACCACACACACATGAAATGAATAGATTTGTACACAGGAAGGAATCAGTGTTTGAAAGTGATAAAGAAGCTGTACATTTTGATAATGAGTTACTGGAGATTATGAATGTAAAAACAGGACGGTAACTTCCATTGTAGAGCTCGTGATGGAATGTTCTCTCCACTCCCAGTGGGAGCCTTGGAGATAGCTGCTTTATCTGTTTTTTGAGATAGTCTCATTGTGCAGCCAGGCTGGCCTCAAACTCTTGATTTGGCCTCCCAGTGCTGGGATTTGAGATTACAGGTAGGTGCCATCTTCTGTGGTTCCGGTTGCTTTAAGGTAATAGCGACTGTCCAACAGCAAAACTGCTTGCACTGAACCCCTCGAGGCAGGCCTGCTAGTTAGTGTTCATCTTGGGATGTTTGACTTATTTCTTTTGGTGGGTAGATATGATTTATGTCCACAAACTTTGCAACTGTGTAACCATGGAGATGAGTGCTGCGTCTTACTGAGGCTGGTGGAGACGTGAGTCAGAGTGTATAGGAGAGCAGAAACACTGCCTGGGAGCTGGAAGGTACAGGGCTGCATTCAAAGCAGGGAGCCTAGAGGCTGCAGGGGACTTTGCCACACTGTGAGCTTTCTCAAAGGTCTGTTTACAAGGGAAGTGGTTCTCAGCCTTCCTAATGCTGCAGCCCTTTAATACAATTCCTCGTGTTGCGGTGACCTCAACCATAAAATTATTTTATTGCTATTTCTTAACTGTAATTTTGTTCCTGTTATGAATTGTAATGTAAATATCTGGTATGCAGGCTATCTGGTCAGATGCATAGGTTGAGAGCTGCTGGTCTAGAGGAAAAGTCAGACTTTGCTTCTGACTCTTGGTCTTCAAACCCTGCAGCGCAGAAATACAGGAGCTTCCTGAGGACATAGCATCCAGAACCTGAACTGCTTGTCCTCTGTGTGCTACTCCGCAGCTTCATCTCTGGAGAGGAGTATAATTCATTATTATCTTCTGTTTTAGGAGATGCCAATAGACAAATTAGTGAATACAAATTCAAGCTTTCGAAAGCAGAACAAGACATAGCTACCTTGGAACAAAGTGTAAGTAGTTTTGTGATGCACCAAATGGTTTAAATACTACTAAATGCGACCAAATGCCTCTCAGACTCTTGCATCCAAGTGGCTAGACCTTTGAGTTTCTGTGGGTGGCCTTAGCAGCTAGATGTTTTCAAAAGCTCTGTGTTATAGTTGAAAAATCCAGAGAACACCTGGTGGGGTAATCCAGCTCTAAAGATAAAGGACTGAGCCAACATGATGGTATAGCACAGACACTTAGCTGCTAAATCTAAAGGCCTGAGTTTGTTCCCAGAGACACACTGCAGGAGACAACTGGTTCCCATGCGACTCTTCTTATCCTGTCCTAGGTAGGGTTTCTTCTATTGCTGTGTTGAAACACCATGACCAAATGCAACTTGTGAGTGAAGGGTGGGTTCATATGGTTCATCTTCAAAAGCAGTGAGGGCAGGAACTCAAGCAGGGCAGGAACCTGGAGGCAGGAGCTGATGCAGATGTCATGGGGGCATGCTGCTTACTGGCTTCCTCTTTATGGCTTGTTCAGTCTGCTTTCTTATTAGCTTAGGGATGGCAACACCCAATCTGCTGGGCCCTCCCTCATCAATCATTAATTAAGAAAATACACTACAGACTTGCCCACAGTGCAATCTTATGGAAGCATTTTCTCAATTTTAGTTCCCTCCTCATCAAGTTGACACAAAACAAGCATAGGCCTCTTGTGTGCTCACAGTATATATTGATTTAAAAAAACCAGGACAGTACTTTGCAACTGTCATTGTTTTTTGTAGATATTTTTATAGAGGATTTAAAAACAGTTCCTGTTAAGAAAAAAAAATCCTTCCATATACATTTCATAAGCCTAAAGACTTAAAACATGGGAGATCAGCCCTAGAGTGAATGACCCTGCCTGCAACTGTCCTTCCCAGGATCTGTGGCTGCCCAATGACACTGCATTTCCATCTTGGCTTCCGAGCAGTGGTGGCAAACTCTATAGGCCTGTGTGCTCTATTTACAGATCAGCCGGCTTGAGGGGCAGGTGCTGAGGTACAAAACTGCTGCTGAGAATGCTGAGAAAATTGAAGATGAGCTGAAAGCAGAGAGAAGGAAGCTACAGCGAGAGGTACTGTGTTAACATTGCTTCTTGGAGAACACACTCCAAAAACGATAAAGTCTGTGCGAACCTTTCACACTATTTAAGAAATCTGACTTTAGTCAAGTACGGTGGTGCATGCCTTTAATTCCAGCACTCAGCATGCAGAAGAGTAGGCCTATCTCTGTTAGTTTGAGGGCAGGTGGTTTACATAGTAAGTTCCAGGCCAGCCACGGCTACATAATGAGATCCTTGTCTCAAGCAACCAAATCCGAGAAGCCCTGGTAAACACACCATGGGAACACCTTCCCTTCACATAGGCTTTGGGCCTGCAGTGGCTGCCACTGATTTTTTTTTTGTAAAGCAGCAAATAAAAATCTATTTTTGGGTTTTGCTTCAGATGACATCAGGTTTTGCAGCTTTTGCACACTGTGTGTTGTGGTTTAAACAATTTTCAACGCTAGTGCTTAGGCCTCCAGCTGTCTGGAGGAAGGTGGCAGCTGTCTGGAGGAAGGTGGCAGCTGTCTGGGAACTCCATACACGGCTATCACTATTAGCAGAGCTCCAGTTTCCCAGAAGTGGAAAGGGTTGCTGGGCTTTCTTCTGACCACATAAAGTGACTGTGCCCTTTGTCTCCAGCTACGGACAGCACAGGACAAGATCGAGGAGATGGAGATGACCAACAGCCACCTGGCTAAGCGGCTAGAGAAGATGAAGGCCAACAGGACAGCCCTTCTAGCCCAGCAGTAGGAGTTGGCCCTTCACCTGGGTGCTGCTTTGCGGGCCTTGCCGGGAGATACATTGACTCTTTTGTACATTGACACAAACCCCTTCAAGTACTGTTTCAAGTCTTGTCATTAAACAGCCACCTTTGTATTTTATAATTTATGAGAATGAAGCAGGTTTAGTCGTTATGGATTTGGATTTTGTTTGAGTTCACTTCTACAGTGAGAACTAGTCTGTGCTGTTTTTATTTTCACCATTCTAGAATCACGTTTTCTTACCGTCTTCTTCCGGCTGCCTCACTGACTAGGCACTTGGGTGGCATTGCTGTGGGTTCTGGAGGATGGCCATTCTGAGTGCTGAGACACTTGCTGGAGACCTCAAAAACACAAGTGCCTTCTCCACAATGTGATAAGGCTTCAGAGACCAAGGGCCAAGATTCCTACTCCTCTTGCCAGAGCATTTACATTTCAGTGAGGATGTGTTCAGCAGCGGGGAGTCTGTTTCACTCAAATTTATGTTTGGAGGAAAAAGCCTTTTTTTTTTTTTGTAAGATATTTAAATTTATATAAAAATTTTAGAAAACAATATGGGGAGTGTATATTAAACTTTATTGCATGGGGCAGAGCAAGTCCAAGCCTGTACTCCAAAAAGTAGGGTCCTCGGTCTGTACACCACTGTGCTATTCTGTGTATTTTCATCTGCTGCTTATTTGTGAAGTGAAACCTCAGACAAGCTCAAGGGATGAGGGAGGGGAGGGACAGTGCAGGCAGGTAGGGAACCTGCCTGAACCTACCTATTAAAACACACCTTTCTGCCATCCACGATTGGCTGCAGGCAGTCGTTGCTAAAGAAGCCTGTAGACCAGTCATGGCAACCATGTGCAGTCCTCTCTTGCTCTTCTTTTCTCGAGATGAGATAATCTGGAGTACAGAACTTTCTTCTAGCTTTTTGAGAGAAAGGATCTACGTAGCCCAGGCTGGTCTCCACCTCACAGTCATCCTCATTGGGCCTCTTGAGTGCTGGGATTCCAGGCAGGACTTTCATGCCTGGTTCCAGAATATAAAATGCTTAAGAACTTTCAAGATACCCCTGCCCCTACTGTAACCACTTTATAGGGTTTGTGGTTCTCTTTTGCCAGAATCAAGGTGGTTTCATGGGAATGATTACTGTAGCTCAAAGTGTTTACAAAGAAACTATATTGAGGAAAAATCTAATGAATCAAAGCCTCTTAATAAATCTAGCTTTGGAACTAGATAATAAAATTAACTCAAAAGTGAATGATAATTGTCCCTTCTTTAGAGTCACTAGCCCTTCATTTTTAGGGTATGAAAACTACATCCTGAGCTGAGAAGATCCTGTGCATCTTCTAATGGGATTCCTGTATGGGCAGGAATCCCGATCT